>JAVJIF010006511.1:0-287524 GCA_038442645.1 Agave tequilana
TTGTCTCTTCTTCGGTGAAAAAGTTTATTTTTAAGTAAGTGGCATTGACAATCTCAATTTATTTTTCGTGCTTTTAGTACTTTTATTTCTAGTTAAATTCTAATAGTTAGAACAATTTGATAATTTTAATGTTATTGTCATTCTTCTTTGTTGGTTTAATATACACTAATATAGAAAGGGATAATCACCAAACGTGTTTTAATGGAATAGTAAGACTCGTGATTGTCAAAAATCAATCACAAGGCGTGAATTGGTGGAGAAAGTCCATCAAATCACCAAATTAATTCAAATGAGCATCGAATTCACTTGTTAATTATTAGTCGAGAGAAAATAAAAAATGATGATGATGGGACTCTAGCTTGTTGGAAATCACCAACATTGTGCATTGTCCCTTTATTCCATTTCCCTTTGCCTTGGTGGTAGTAGCTTTTAGAGAAAGTAACATGTAATGAAGAAGCTTCATTAAATCATATTTATATGGTTGGTGATGATACTAAATTAATAATCTTAGTCTACACCATTAATGATATTGTTTATGCAAATGCACAGGAAGTTAGAAAACGAGAAATATATGTTACATTTTCAGTTTCCAGACAATTTAAATTTGTAAAAATCCTTTTATAAAGATGGGTGGTGTGGTCAATCCTCTATTAATTATTTAATAATTCATCACGGACAATTATTCTCAAGAAGCAAGGAAAAAAAACAAAAAAATCCACATAGAGCAATCACAAAGATTCATCTAAATAGGCAAGGATAAAACTTGTGTGCAACTTTGTATGTTCATCTTGTGGTTTTTTCTCACAAGGGTTTTTCAAGTCCTTATTTTTTTTTGTTTGTGATTGTTGTCGATTGATTATTCTCTATATCTTTTTTAAGATTGATGTTCTGATTTTGCTTTATAATTTTATAGAAAATCCTTGACCCATCAATGGTATCAAATCCTATTATCAACTTTCTTGTTTTACTTACACTCTTTTAATAAAAATACTGCTTCCCCAATTTTTCGAGCATTCAAAACCTGCCTTGTGAGCCCTGGTAAAGAGAGACAGATAAGATTTAGAACACTGGAGCTTGTAGGAATGTAAAGCTCTCTTAAAATCCTTCACCTATCACACCACCTTTGTAATCTTGATAGAACCTTTGGAATTGATCAATCATTTCTTGAACATTGTTTTTTTATTTATTTTTTTCTTCTTTTCCTAGTAACTAGTATGCTATATTTTTGTTCTCAATTATGAGTTTAATATTAACATAGGGCGTGTTTGTTGCCAAGGAAGTGGCAGAAGTAAGGAAATGGAGATATAATTGTTCACTTTCCTATTAGTCCAACACCAGAAAAGAAAAAATAAGAAACCCCTTTTCCTTTTCTCTTTTCTCTTTTATACAACTATTCCTCACTTCCAAGAGCGCTACAGTTAATTTTGTGGTCATGTAAATCTCATTTTGTAATAAGTTATAGCACAAAACAGTTAATTTTTTGATCATATAAATCTCACTTGCATTCTAATTACGGTTAATTTTGTATTTTTCTCAATTAATTTTATTTTAATATATTTTGTGGTCAACTTTGGGTCAACTTTTCCCTTTCACTTCTACATTATCATCCAAACACTGAAAATGACGTAACATTTTTCAACCACACTTCCCAACACATTTTAAACACCGAAAAACTTATTACTAATTCTCAAGTTCCCAAGGGAACTATTACCACTTCCTCACTTCCTTAGTTCCTCACTTCCACCCTTAACCAACAGGCCGATAGTGGAACTAGTGTTGGGCTAAACGGCTATAAAAACTTTGAAACAACTTGTGAGTTTTGTTAAAAGTTTTTTATACAAAGTGTTCAAAAGAGATCTTATAATATCACATAAAGGTAAGAAGAACAAATAAACACAAAAAAGGATAATACTATATTTTATTATTTATACAAAAAACATCTCTCAAGAAAAAACATATATTGGATTGCTTAACTTGTTAATAGTTTTTTAATTCCATTTGATATGCCTTTTTTGGCATACTTTCATGGCTTTATTCCATCAATATTGTTTTTTATTGAAACAATAGTGAGCTGGAATGTCTGCACATATATTGTATGGAGTTTATAGACCTCTCTAGAGCATTGAATTATGGACACGTGTCAGTTTGGGTCTTTCTTTAGCCTTACGTTCCTTATATAATCTAAAATGGATAGATTTGTACGTTTCCGAAGGAACTGATCATAATCTTTAGATTACCCAAGATTGCCGAGTTATTTTGTGCCCCCTATCAAATTTCGTTTTACATTTCGTATTGTTGTCATGTCCCTGTCTCGTTATCGAACCAATCTAAATTTAGTATTGTTCATGTTTGATGCCCTGTGGTTTGGGTGGGTCAGATTCAAACCTCACCATTAGGGTCCGAACGGGCCCGAGTCGGCCCGCCTAGCCGCCGGGGCCCTGCCCAGGTTGGCAGGGCCTCGGCCTCAAACACAGGACGTGCTTTGGTTTGAGAAAGGAGACCCACGGCCCATTGGGCCGGCCGCACCCAGGCCGGGCTGGGCACGTGCCGAATTCCGGTCTGGACTCGAGTTTTTTGGATTTTTTTAAAAAAAAATCTATGCCTTAATTACTACTTATTATGTTATGTTAGGAATACATAATAGTAGCCTAGCTCTCTCGGCCGGGCCAAACCCGACCCGTTTCGCACCCCTACTCACCATAAACAATTCTTTATAAATTCATATCCACTTGAGAATCTACACATAATAATTTTATCGGATTCAACATTTCAAATTTAGTATCTCCCGAAATATAACAATTTTTATTAATCATAGAAATTAATATTTTCTTACTCAGATACTTGTTTTGCTTTTATTTTCTTAGAAATATAGACATATATCACTTAGCCAAATGATCTTTACATAAATTATGTTTGTTTACAAAGGGAAATATATATTGACTAAGCAAAATATTAATCATAAAAGTATTCATTTTGGACTATTGATTGTTGGTTTCAATTTCTACCTATAAGTAGACACCAGGCTTCCATCAATGCCAACCTGAAGGCCCAATACCAGATTTAAAGGCCCATGGTTGGTTAGGTCCGTGATATTAAACTACTTATTATTTGTTGACGGAAAGAAAATTCTGAAGAAATAATTAAGACAAAGAGATTAGTGCCATATCTAATTATTTATATGAAGTATTCAACTCCATTATTGATTTTCTGGGTCCATTTTTTTTTTTAAGGAATGCACGTCGCCCCCACCACGGAGGGGGACCTCTGAAAGCAACAGTGCTTGTCTTAGTTATTGTTTGGCTGTTGGAAAACAAAGGAGAAAAAGTGTGTGGGCCTCACGTTTAGTTTTCTGATATTTTTCGAGTTTTTAGCTTGGAAAATCTGACACAGTACTGTAGTGCAAAAAAGCTGAGGTTGCACATGAGACCCACACACTTTTCCTTCTCAGTGTCATAACAAACAAACAGAGTGGGAGTGAGGAAAAGCTCGTGAAGCTCCATGTCAAAGTAATAAAAAAAAAATTCAATTTTCGTCCACTTCAAGACAAACAACCTTTTACCCAGGTTGGCTATCGGGATGGGTCGACCTGATTCAACCAGCCATGATTCGCATCGTGCGACTCATATGCTATCGGGTGTTGTCCACCTGATTCAACCTGCCCTGATTCGCATTGTGCGACTCTATGAGTCGCACAACGGGAATACAGGTAAAACTCGTACTCGCCCCGTATGAACTATGGGTCTATATGAGTTGACTTGTCCCATATCCACGGACGGCTCTAATTCGTCCAATGATGAATCACGAGACGAATCGGGTTGGAAAAATTTTCTCTGACTTCCCCTCTTATTTGTAAATCACCTAGAGGGGGGTGAATAGGTGATGAGCTAATCTAATGGACAATTAATGCAGAATTAAAAACTTATTAAAATAAACCAAGTATATACAAGAGTGTAGCCGGATTTCCCGTGAAGGCTCTGGACTAACTCCTCAAGATTCCTCTAAATAAGAGTTGAGGTGCCGCGTTGGCTCTCTTGGTTGAATACAAGTGTTAGCAAACAATCCCCAAGCATATAACAATTAAGCTCACAATATATATCAAGCATATAAAGATGAAAGTAATATAAGCATGCAAGATATAAACAAGAGTAAGAGATAGAGAGCGAGCAATCGTAAACACGGGAGATTTGTTTCGAGGTTCGAGCACACTTGCTCTACGTCCCCGCCTTCAACACTTGAAGATTTCCACTAAAATCGATCCCACCGGATCACTCGGTGCCACGCAACACCTACAAGCTCTTTGGACTCTCTAGTCCCTCTCTTGTTCCCGCAAGAAACACCGCCAGCCCACTAGCTCGCCGAGGCCGCACCTCAAACAACGAGTTCACACTAGAACCAGAAACTACGCGAACACACACGTCCGCCTCCTCAAAGTACAAGATGAAGTCTTTGGTGATCACTACACTTTGATCACCTAAAAACAATCTCACAATAACACTCCTATAAATGAATATATCAATGGATAGCTCAAGTATTTATGAAAAAACAAGGATGGAATGTGGGGTGAAAAACTCAAAGAAATCACTTTGAAAACTCTTGATAAACTCTCCTTTTAATTGGAAATATTTGCTCTCAAATAAGTGGAGAAAACTCTAAATAGATGGGAAAAACTAGGTTTAAAACTCTCCTTAAATCTTAGCTAAAACAGCCCTCAAATGGGGTTTATATAGGCCCCCAACAAAAACTAGCCGTTGGCTGCTGACTAGGCAATACTGGCCTTCCGGTCGACCGGCCGGTCGACCGTCCAAACGGTCAAAAAACTGACCGTTGTGCCTTCCGGTCGACCGGGCCCCAACGGCTCTCTGGCCGGTCGACCGCCCAGTCGACCGGGGCAACCCGAGAGTGGGTTGCCTTCAGTCGGTCGACCGTTCGGTCGACCGCCAACTGACACGGTTTTGCACGTTCTTGTGCACATCCTGTCGACCGGTTGGTCGACCGCCAGAGCCTGGCAAGTAAAATTAGAGATTTGAAAACTAAGTTTTTAATTGCCAAATAAATCCCAAAAATTCACGAAAAATTTACAAAAATAGTTTCAATATTATACTTTGATGTACAAACATGTTTGAGTAAAATCAAGACATGTTACAAACAATTGAACTATTTTTGTAACTTAGAAATTTTGGCTAAAAACAAAAACTGTATTTTTCCAAAATTGATTTTTTCCAAAACTTCTCCAAATACAAAAACAAGATATTTTAAACACTTTGAAAACATATATACTTTGAATTCCAAAAATCAAAACGGTATTTTCCAAAATGAAAACTCTTTTGTATTTTTCTAAAATGAAAACTCTTTGTATTTTTCCAAAATAGAAATTCTTTTATGAAAACTCATATAAATCAAGAGTGTATGTGTATGATATACTTGAGCAATTCACCAACTATTCTAACCTTTACATTTTATCTAAAACAAAATCTTATAAAAACAAACCTTAACTCAAGTCTTGATCTTGAAGTCTTCTCCTCCTTCTTGACTTGGTCCAAAGTTGATCCAAAGAGCTAGACTCCTCTTGAGTACTTGATGTGGTCTTGATGCACAAGCTCTTGAATCAAACCGTGCTAGCTCCAAAACTTGATCTTAAATCTTTTGTTGAAGTGTAACGCCCCGATCCCGGCGATACGGGGACGTCACTGCAACGTATATACGTAGGTCAGAACTACCCTCCCGTATATACGCTAAGCATCAGTACAGACAAGAATCAGAGTACGGAAGCAAGTGGTGCATTATACATTCCAACACATATACATATACAATTACAGAGTTATCACCAGAGGTGATGAATATTACAATAATAATACATCACAGATATGCGCAAATGCGAGAGTACAAGAGATATACATATATGAACAGTATAAAAGGGTGTCCACATACATGTATACAAGGAAAAGTACAAGTATGAATAGAAAAGGACACTCACGAGTTTAAAAAAGGAAAACTCGAGAGACTCACAGGGGGCCTGGAAGGATGCGGCTCAGGACGGTCGGCTGGAGATCCACGCTACTACTGCTGCGTTGCTCTGAACACACGCTCCCAGCTCCAAGATCTGGACGTGAGAATCCAGGGGAGTCAAATAATACTCCCCAGGCGAGTGTAGAAGCAAAACCAAGTGGTGAAGCAAGGTGAGCACAATAATGCATATATCAAGTAGGAAATACTCAGGAGGCAGATAGGATAGAGCAGGTAAGAATAGACATGGCATGAGAATCATAAAACAGAAATCAGAATAAAACCAAGGACGAGCTACAAGGTAGTCATATCATAATACTCATAAAACATGAAATCCGATATAAAGTCCGGGAAAAGCAAATACGGTAAGGCACAGCACAAATTCATAGCTATTTAAGATGTAGGCTTTGGTATGCGTCCCATTCCACATACCTCTACTTACAACTTAAAGAGCCGGTTATTATGACACTTTATTATTACCGTCTTGCCCATATATCTCGGTATGTGTCTCGGTGTACGGCCAACTCACATACATCCATATATAAGCAAGTCGAGGTTGTTATTGGAAACAGCGGGGGTATCAACGAACTATGTTTACAGTGGGTCCCGTGCATGCCCGGACCACGGTCCAGGATTGTTCCGTTGCATGGAACGGAAGCCAGCCGCAAGGCTAAACAGGAGGGACTTATGTATGCCCTTATCAATCAGGAATAAGGGAGCCAGCTCTCCCCTCGGTCCCCTGGAGTACCACAGGTCAGACCGGATATATAGTGCACAACCTAATGCCACTGTAAACACGAACACATATCGATATCCGCATGTTTCCCCCGACCCAATACAAGTTGGTCCATTTTAAGATTCAATAGTTTAATTATCACTTTACGGGAATAATCAGGAATTAGGCATGATCAGGAAATTAGGAGTACATAAGTACTATATAGTCAGGTCACTGCATGTAAAGCAGGAAACAGGTCACTGATCATGATACAAGATAATAAGGTCAAGTTCCCGTAAAGGTAATAATCACAAGTCAAGTTATCATGCTGGGTGTAAGGTGATAGCATGATAGGATGGTGATAATGAATAAGCAACCAAACATATAAGAGATTGATAATAATCAGGTGGTAAGTTATGTCAAGAGATTGATAATAGTCTGGGTAAGTCAGGTCATACCAAGAGGGTCTAGCCAAATAGTAGTATGTCAGGTGGTCAGGTGATAACACTCCAGATGTCAGGTGATATACATGTGTTAAAAGGAAACATGCAACTAACAAGTCTGAAGTAGTAGTAGGGCAAGTGTAAACATAACAGTAATCCAAAGTCCAACGACCACGAAGGGTCGGCCACGCATGGTATAAGCAATAAAAGACATAGCACATGAAATAAAATACATGAAAGCTAAAGCTAGAACATGCGCATAATCAATGAAATAAGAAGTAAGAGGGTAGCGAGTGAGAACACTCGCCTGCATCACCGAAAAGCCGAAAGGTCCGAAATCCACGAAATCCGGGGCACGCCATAAAATATGATATATAAATATGTAGAGTGAAGAGGAGAGAGAAAGAGAGAAGGGAAGTGAAGATGTGTTTGTCAAGTGACAAGTCAAGTAATACCAATAGATGAGGTAAGTCTAGAGGGTAAGGTCCATGTTCAAGAAAGGAATCAACTATAACAGATAGGCAAAGTTAGTCGACTAGAATGGATGAGTAGTCGACTAATAGTGGACTCAAGTCGACTAACAGTCTGGTTAGTCGACTAAAACTGGGTTCCAGAGAGTTGGATTTCTGATTCAGGAAGAGTTAGTCGACTAGGATAGAAGGAGTAGTCGACTAACAGTGATCTCAAGTCGACTAACAGATACGTTAAGTCGACTAATGCTGAGTAACAGAAAGTTGGGTTTTGATTCAGGGAAAAGTTAGTCGACTGGATGAATTGAGTAGTCGACTAACAGACATGACAAGTCGACTAACAGTTATGTTAAGTCGACTAAATCTGTGATACAGAGAGTTGATGTTTTGGCTCAGGAAAAGTTTAGTCGACTAGATGAAATGGGTAGTCGACTAATAGTGATTTCTAGAGAGAGAAAATGTAGAGAGAGAAAGGGATATCCTAGAGAGAGAAAATGGGGATTTTTAGAGAGAGGAAACCTAGAGAGAGAAAGTGAGTGATTTTAGAGAGAATCTAGAGAGAGTAGAGAGAGAAAACCTAGAGAGAGAAAGTGGGAATTTTTAGAGAGAGAAAGTAGAGAGAGAAAGAGAAGGAGAGAGAAAATTGGAGAGGGAGAGTGCTTGCTGTGAGAGAGAATGAGGGAGAGAGATGAGGGAGAAGAGAGAGAGAGAGAACAGGAGAGAGAGATAGAGCAGGAGAGAGAGAGGAGAACAGGGGAGTGAGAGAGAGATAACAGAGAGAGAGAACAAGCAGAGAGAAAGAGAGAGAGAGAGATTAGGGGGCAGAGGGCTGCTGCCCCCCCTCTCAGTACAGGGGGCCGCCGCGGCGGTCCTGGCCGCCGGCACGCCCAACAGAGAAGGAGAGAGGGGAGGCCGCGCCTCCCTCCACACGAAGTGGCCGCCGCGGCTGTCCGGGCCGCCGGCGTGCCCAATCAGAGGGAGAGGGGAGGCTGCGCCTCCCCTCCACAGACAGGGGCCGCCGGCGGCGATCCTGGCCGCCGCGGCGTGCTCAACAGAGAGGGAGAGAGAGGGGAGTGAAGGGGAAAGAGAGGGGAGAGAGGGAGATCTGAGAGAGAGAAGGGAGAGGGGGAAACTGGCCCCCCTTCTCCGGCCAGTGGCCGCCGGCGGCGGTCCTTGTTGGCCCAAGGTTACAATCAACCCATGTTTAGTGTATTTTGATGATTACAAACATATTAGTTATGTGTACTAATATAAATTGTTGTTTAAGTGTGTTTCAGGTTTATATATTAAAGAGATGAATTCTTCCCTAAAGGAAGGTACATTGGACTCAAGACAAGTCAAATTGGGCTCAAAGAACAATATTGAAGATCAAGTGAAGATAGCCCATCTTGAAGTCTTGAAGACCTAGAAGTTTGTAAGTGTAGTTTTTGTTAAAGATAGAATATGTGAAATTTGGCTCTAGGATTTGCACACACTCGTTTTGAATGTTTCTATGTTTTTGAAAATGTTTATTTCTAAGTTTATGCCTTGGCTTATACATACATGTACTCAAAGCTTTATATCTTCAAAAACGTATTTAAAACATGTATATAAACAAAGTTCAGCATAACACTTAGTTCCAGAGTTTTTAAAAGATTTTTTTACAAATTTTTCTAACTCAAAAATCTGCCCAGAAAAAGTTATTTCAGGCAGACCGGTCGACCGGCAGTCGACCGGCTGCTGTGTCCAGACATGCACAGGCTGTGCATGTCTGTCGGTCGACCGATCCTACATACCGGTCGACCGAAAAGAGATGGTTGCTCTCTGTATCTTTTCGGTCGACTGGGTCGGTCGACCGATAGAAGGAAACTGTGTTTCCTTTGTTGGATCGGTCGACTGGCAGTCGACCGAGCCCCAACGGCTCTTTTGTCAGCAGGGACCCGGTCGACCGGCAGTCGACCGGTAGGCCTGCAACAGGCCATAACGGCTCTTTCCTCTTTTAGAGTTTCTGAAAATCTGTTTTTGGTTTTCTCTTTAACAGAGTTTTTAGGAGTTGTTGGGACTCTTTTTCTGATCAAATTAGCTGGAAAAATCAGAGTTTTTAACCTATTCTCTCCCTATAAATAGTGGGGAATAGGCTTAGTTATTTACCAAGAAAAATACAAGTTTTCATAGTTTTCAAGAGAAAGAGAAAAATAGTTTAAAGCTTTCATTTCCATTCTTTCAAAATTGGTTTTTCAGTTGTTTTTGATCTCTAATATCACTCTACAACTGAAGCTTTTCTCACCACACTTCATAGAGCCAAAAATTTCATATTCTTTCTATAGGTGAAGTTGTAAAAGAGTGAGAGTGTTTGTAAAAGAGTGTTGTGGTCTAGTTAAAGATCACTATTTGTAATTCTTGTTCTTGTGGAGACAAGCTCCTCGGTGGAGTTTCTTTGTAAGGTGAAGCTACGGGCTTGAGGTCTTTGAGGCCTAACTTGTACGGGATCCTAAGGGGATAGTGGAAACCCTTCACGGAGGTGAAGGCGGGGACTAGAGCAACGGGCTCGAACCTCGAAACAAATCATCTTGTTTGCGATTGCCTTGGCGTTCTTCTTGCTTACTTTCTTGCTTTATATCACTTCCAATTTATTGCTTGAGAACTAACCTTTATTTGTGCAATCCTTATTTGTTTACTTTACTTGCTATTTTACTTGTGGAATCTTGTGTTGATATACTTGTTGTGTTACATTGTGAGCTTTTCATTTTCATCATCATACTTGGCATTGATCAATCACACCTCAATACAACACGGTTGCATTGCGCACCTCTAACCCATTTAAGGGAATTGGGAGGAAGGAGTTCAGAACCTCGCAAGGGGTATTCGGCTCTTAGTCGTGTTTTTGAGAGATTGTTGCATCACTCATTTCATAAGTTTAAAAAAAATCATTAGATTAGCAATTACACCTATTCACCCCCCCTCTAGGTGTATTTCAATTGGTATCAGAGCTTGGACTCTAGGATTTGGCTTAACAACCTTAGAGAGATCCTCATATTGCTAATCATTTCATTCATTTCCACATAGTAAACATGGCCGATGGTATTAAGACACCCCCTAAGTTTGATGGACTTAACTTTCCCATATGGAAGGTTAAGATGACCGTTTTCTTGCAATCTCTAGGTAGCCGAGTTGCAAAGGCCGTGACTAAACAATTTAGTACCCCCGATGGTGATGAATCTACTTGGTCCGAAATTGAGACCAAGGAGTTTGATGCCAATGCTAGGGCTCATTATGCACTCCTACAAGCCCTCAATGATGATGACATAGCTAGAGTCATCCATTGCAAATCCGCCTATGAAATTTGGACCCATTTGCTAGTAACACATGAGGGACATCACAAGTGAAGAGGGCCAAGATAGACCTTCTTCGGTCCCAATATGAAAATTTTAGCATGCAAGAACATGAAACCATAGATGATATGATTACTAAATTTACTAAGATTACTAATGGGCTTTCTTCTCTAGGTGAAGAGATCAACAACGACCAAAGGTGAGAAAGATCATCCGGGCTCTTCCTCCATCATGGAAGTGAAAGCTACAACATTGAAGGAACTCAATGATAAAGATGAGATTGAGCTCATCGGACTCATTGGAATTTGAAAACCCATGAGATGGAGAGGAAGGCAAGGGAGGACATGGCACCCTCCAAAAAGAAGACCATTGCCTTCAAAAGTCATGCTACTTACTCCGACGAAGATGATGAAGAAGAAGATGACGAGGAGCTCTCACTTCTAGTCAAAACGTCCGGAGGATGTACAACAAGGCAAAGTTCCAAGGACGGAGGAGATGGCAAGGAGGCAAAGAAGAGAGAAAGATCATATGCTTCAACTGCCAAAAGCCGGGACACATTGTAGCGGAGTGTCCGGACCAAGTGAAGCCATCTTCATCCAAGAAGCCATACAAGAAGAAGGCTATGAAAGCAACATGGGATGACGAAAGTGAATCCGAGGAGGAGATCGACACCGCCAATATGTGCTTCATGGCAAATGAGAGCACAAGCAAGGTAACCCCCTCAACTCCTTTTGATGAAGATCTATCCATGGATGAGCTAGGAGAAGCATTTATAGAACTTTCTCAAAATTATGACTTCATGAAGAAAAGTACTTGAAAATGAAAAAGGATAATGAATCTTTGAATATTCAAGTGTTAAATCTTTCTAAAGAAAATAATGACTTGCATTCTTCTTTAGTTTCCACTAAAAATGATTTTGAAAATATAAGATTGCTTGTAAAGGAAAAACCCCATTTGTAGATTCTAATGAGATTGCCATGCTTAAGGAAAGATTAGACTCATTAGATGTTGTTTTGAAAAGTGTAGTGAGTTTGATAAGAAGAAGATGGAGAATATGTTTCCTAAGAAACAAGCTCCTAAGAAAAATGTTCATCATGCTCATGCTCATGCTCATGTACATGCTACACAACCTATGCATCATGGTAAACCCCCAAAGCATGCTCACACTTCACATACACACCATGCATTCATGTATAGAAAAGTGTACTCATGTTCACATTGTGGACGGAAAGGACACTTAGCTAATTTTTGTTATGATAGACTAAGTGCATCATCTCATAATGTTTGGGTTCGTAACACTAACTTTCAAGGACCCAAGAAAGTTTGGGTACCAAAGTCAACAATTGTTTTAAATGATGTAGGTACTTTCCAAAGCCCAACGACGTAGAGGTTTGTGGTATCTTGATAGCGGTTGCTCAAGGCACATGACTTGGGACATCAACAACTTTGCAACCCTATCAAGATATCATGAAGGTGGCACCGTCACCTTCGGAGATGACGCCAAGGGTAAAATCATTGGTATTGGTAATGTAAAGCTTGGCACTTCTCCTTTAATTGAAAATGTAGTTTTAGTAGACGGCTCAAGCATAATCTCTTGAGCATTAGTCAATTATGTGATAAAGGATTTAATGTTATTTTTGATGATATTGCTTGTAAAATAGTTGACAAAAATTCTAATGTTTGTGTATTTTTTCGGTTTTCGTGAAAGTAATGTATATATGATAGATATGCTAAATATGTCTTGTAATATAACATGTTTAAAAGCCCTCAATGACGACTCTTGGTTATGGCATAGGAGATTAGGCCACGTTTCTTTTGACCATATTTCTAGGCTTAACTCTAAGGAAATGGTGAAGGGTATTCCTTCATTGAACTTTGAAAAGGACCGAGTTTGTGACGCATGTCAATTTGGGAAACAAACTAAGTCCTCATTCAAATCAATTAAGGATATCATGTCATCACGTCCATTGGAGCTAATCCACATGGATTTATTTGGCCCTACACAAACCAAAAGTTTAAGTGGGAGTAGATTTGCTTATGTTTTAGTAGATGATTTTTCGCGTTTTACTTGGGTTTATTTTCTTGAACATAAAAGTCAAACCTTTTCACATTTTCAAGCCTTTAAGAAAAGAGTTGAAAAGGAAAATGACTCCTCAATAATTAAATAAGAAGTGATAGAGGAGGTGAGTTCATTAACCTTCCCTTTACCACTTTTTGTGAGGAACATGAAATAAAACATGAACTTTCTTGTCCTAGAACTCCACAACAAAATGGAGTAGTTGAGCGGAAAAATCGTACTTTACAAGAGATGGCTAGGACAATGTTAAATGAATATGGTCTACCACATTATTTGTGGGCCGAGCCGTTCATACTTCATGTTACATTGCAAATCGTGTTTTCCTATGTAAAAATACTACTAAGACTTCTTATGAGATGTATTTTTCTAGAAAACCTAATTTTTCTTATTTCAAAGTGTTTGGTTGCAATGTTTTGTTTTAAATACAATATTAATTTGGGAAAATTTGATGCAAAAGCATATGAGGCTATTTTTGTAGGTTACTCAAATACTAGTAAGGCTTATAGAGTCTTCAATAGGTCAACTTTGACTATTGAGGAATCTATTCATGTTAAATTTGAGGAATCTAACAAGTTTGTTAAGAATTGTGTAGAAATTGATGCTTTAGATGAAGGCTTGGAGAAAGTGACCTTGGAGGATGCTTCTACCATGGAGACAAGCCAAAGGATGGTGATGGAAGTGAAGCCAAAGTGGAAGAGGCTCAAGGAAATGAACATCAAGCAAATGAAGAGGAGCCCTCTCAACCACTACCAAAGGATTGGAGATTCATCCTCATCATCCCAAGGACCTCGTCATAGGTGAAGTATCAAAAGGGGTAACCACTCGCTCTAAGATTCAAGATTTTTGTGATAATTTTGCTTTTATTTCACACATAGAACCTAAAAATGTCCTCGAGGCCGAGGCCGATTCATATTGGTTGCTTGCAATGCAAGAGGAGCTCAATCAATTTGAGCGCAACCAAGTTTGGCACCTTGTTCCTAGGCCCCACGATAGACCAACAATTGGTACTAAGTGGATCTTTAAGAATAAGTTGGATGAATCGGGTAATGTAGTTAGAAACAAGGCTAGGTTAGTTGCCCAAGGTTACACTCAAATCGAGGGAATCGATTTTGAAGAAACCTTTGCACCCGTAGCACGGCTCGAAGCCATACGGATGACCTTAGCATATGCCTCATTTAAAGATTTTAAGTTGTTTCAAATGGATGTAAAGAGTGCTTTTCTTAATGGTTATATTGATGAGGAGGTGTATGTTGAACAACCCCCCGGGTTTTGTTGATCCTACACACCCTAATTATGTTTATAAATTAGATAAAGCACTATATGGTTTGAAACAAGCCCCTAGGGCTTGGTATGAAAGATTGTCTTCATTTTTGCTTTCAAATGATTTTAAGAAAGGAAAAGTTGATAAAACATTATTTACCAAACATATAGATCAAGATATCCTCATAGTTCAAATTTATGTTGATGACATTATTTTTGGATCTACTAATGTTTCACTTTGCAAGAATTTTGAGTCATGCATGAAAAAGGAATTTGAGATGTCTATGATGGGGAGCTCAACTTCTTCTTGGACTTCAATCAAGCAACGTAGTGATGGGACATTCATCAACCAAGCCAAGTACACCAAAGAACTCATCAAGAGGTTCGGGCTTGAAGATCCAAAGTAGCAAAGACTCCTATGGCAACCACTACGAAACTTGACAAGGACGAACAAGGTAAGGAAGTAGACATCAAATTATTTCGTAGCATGATTGGTAGTTTACTCTATCTTACGGCTAGTAGGCCGGATATAATGTTTTCCGTATGTTTATGTGCACGTTTTCAATCATGTCCTAAGGAATCACACTTAATAGCGGTAAAACGCATAATTAGGTATCTTAGGGGCACAATTGATTTAGGTTTGTGGTATCCGAAAACTAACCAATTTACCATGACTAGTTATTCGGATGCCGACTATGCCGGTTGTAGGGTAGATAGGAGAGCACAAGTGGCACTTGCCAATTCTTGGGCAATTGTCTTGTGTCTTGGTCTTCCAAGAAGCAAAATAGTGTAGCCCTCTCAACCGCCGAGGCGGAGTATGTAGCAGCCGGAGCTTGTTGTGCACAAGTACTCTGGATGAAACATACTCTTCTCGATTTTGATTTACATTTTGATCATGTTAAGATTTATTGTGATAATACTAGTGCTATTCACATGACCAAAAATGCTAATCAACATAGTAAAACCAACATATAGACATTAGATATCATTTTCTTAGAGATCACTTTGAAAAAGGTGACATTGATATCGATTTTGTTTCCACAGATTTTCAACTTGCAGATATTTTCACAAAACCTTTAGATTATGCAAGATTTTCATTTATTTGTGGTGAATTGAATGTATGTAAGATTGATACTTAAAATATCTTTAGTTTGTTTTTGTTTTGGTTTCTAATATGTTTGTTTTGTTTTGTCTTAAATTTTTTTTTTAACCCTTTTTGATGTATGACAAAAAGGGGGAGAAATATAAATATATATAAGTTTGGGAGAAAATATATGGAAAAATATATGGAGAAAAAAATATATTGTTTGTTTTAAATTTTGTTATTCCTTATGATAGTTTATTTTTGGTGATGATATTTTTTCAATGCTTTATGTATGCTTACATAGTTGTTCATATTCATGTTAAATACATAGCATTGTTTAAGGGGAGCTTTCCAAGCTCTTTCCTCTTTTATTTGTTTAATAACTCATATGTTTTGTCATCATCAAAAAGGGGAGATTGTTGGCCCAAGGTTACAATCAACCCATGTTAGTGTATTTTGATGATTACAAAACATATTAGTTATGTGTACTAATATAAATTGTTGTTTAAGTGTGTTTCAGGTTTATATATTAAAGAGATGAATTCTTCCCTAAAGGAAGGTACATTGGACTCAAGACAAGTCAAATTGGGCTCAAAGAACAATATTGAAGATCAAGTGAAGATAGCCCATCTTGAAGTCTTGAAGACCTAGAAGTTTGTAAGTGTAGTTTTTGTTAAGATAGAATATGTGAAATTTGGCTCTAGGATTTGCACACACTCGTTTTGAATGTTTCTATGTTTTTGAAAATGTTTATTTCTAAGTTTATGCTTGGCTTATACATACATGTACTCAAAGCTTTATATCTTCAAAAACGTATTTAAAACATGTATATAAACAAAGTTCAGCATAACACTTAGTTCCAGAGTTTTTAAAAGATTTTTACAAATTTTTCTAACTCAAAAATCTGCCCAGAAAAAGGTTATTTCAGGCAGACCGGTCGACCGGCAGTCGACCGGCTGCTGTGTCCAGACATGCACAGGCTGTGCATGTCTGTCGGTCGACCGATCCTACATACCGGTCGACCGAAAAGAGATGGTTACTCTCTGTATCTTTTCGGTCGACTGGGTCGGTCGACCGATAGAAGGAAACTGTGTTTCCTTTGTTGGATCGGTCGACTGGCAGTCGACCGGAGCCCCAACGGCTCTTTTTGTCAGCAGGGACCCGGTCGACCGGCAGTCGACCGGTAGGCCTGCAACAGGCCATAACGGCTCTTTCCTCTTTTAGAGTTTCTGAAAATCTGTTTTTGGTTTTCTCTTAACAGAGTTTTTAGGAGTTGTTGGGACTCTTTTTCTGATCAAATTAGCTGGAAAAATCAGAGTTTTTAACCTATTCTCTCCCTATAAATAGTGGGGAATAGGCCTTAGTTATTTACCAAGAAAAATACAAGTTTTCATAGTTTTCAAGAGAAAGAGAAAATAGTTTAAAGCTTTCATTTTCATTCTTTCAAAATTGGTTTTTCAGTTGTTGTTTGATCTCTAATATCACTCTACAACTGAAGCTTTTCTCACCACACTTCATAGAGCCAAAATTTCATATTCTTTCTATAGGTGAAGTTGTAAAAAAGTGAGAGTGTTTGTAAAAGAGTGTTGTGGTCTAGTTAAAGATCACTATTTGTAATTCTTGTTCTTGTGGAGACAAGCTCCTCGGTGGAGTTTCTTTGTAAGGTGAAGCTACGGGCTTGAGGTCTTTGGAGGCCTAACGTGTACGGGATCCTAAGGGGATAGTGGAAACCCTTCACGGAGGTGAAGGCGGGGGACTAGAGCAACGGGCTCGAACCTCGAAACAAATCATCTTGTTTGCGATTGCCTTGGCGTTCTTCTTGCTTACTTTCTTACTTTATATCACTTCCAATTTATTGCTTGAGAACTAACCTTTATTTGTGCAATCCTTATTTGTTTACTTTACTTGCTATTTTACTTGTGGAATCTTGTGTTGATATACTTGTTGTGTTACATTGTGAGCTTTTCATTTCATCATCATACTTGGCATTGATCAATCACACCTCAATCAACACGGTTGCATTGCGCACCTCTAACCCATTTAAGGGGAATTGGGAGGAAGGAGTTCAGAACCTCGCAAGGGTATTCGGCTCTTAGTCGTGTTTTTGAGAGATTGTTGCATCACTCATTTCATAAGTTTAAAAAAAAATCATTAGATTAGCAATTACACCTATTCACCCCCCCTCTAGGTGTATTTCAGTCCTGGCCGCCGGCGAGGCCAACAGAGAGAGAGGGAGAGGGTCGGCGGCGTCGCTGGGCGCCAGCAAGAGAGGAAGGAGAGAAGAGGGAAAAGGAAAAGGAAAAAGAAAAAAAGAAAAGGAAAAAGAATAAATAAAAAAGGATGGGAGATGATGTGATGGGAGATGGGGTGGTTGGGTTGTCAGGTTGACTTTTGGGGAAGGAAAAAGAAAAGGAAATGGAGAAAGAGAGAGAAAGAAATAATATTATTAAAATAGGGTAAAAATCCGACTGTTTCGGAATCGTTCCGAAAAATCCTCAAAAATAGAAAATAATATTTTAAGATGCTCGGTGAAATCGGATTCGAGAAATTTAATGTAGATTTCAAATTAAAATCCTGGAATCTTCCGGCGATACCGGTCGACACCAAAACCGGTGAATTTTCGATAAATTCTGAAAATCTCAAAAATGAATTTAGATAGAAAATGATATTATAAGATGTATCGTGAAAGCCGTTTTAAGAAATACTTTATAGTTTTAAAACTAAAATCCCGGAATCAGTTAACTACCGACTCCGATGGAAATTTCCATAAATTCATAAAATCCTCAGAAAAAGAATGTAGGTAGAAAATATGATTCTAAGAAATAATGTCTAAAGGATCATTTAGAAATTCCAAACCGTTTAAGAATTAAAAATCCAGGAATCGGTCAGCGGCACTGGCCGACACCGGTTTTGAAGACTTTCATTTTAATTCCAGAAAAATCTAGAAAATCATAGAAAATATATAATATTGGAAAATGATATTTAAAACTAAATCGGTCAATTCTAATTATCAGAATGTCTAAATCGAGTAATACTCTAGGATCGGGCCTTCGGTTCAGACTAGGGCTGACTCCGAATCCAGAATCCAAATCCAAGACAAAACAGTCATATAAGGGATTCATAATACAGAATAAATACAGGAAGTAAATCGAAAAAAATACGATCGAAAAATCTGAATACGCAACTAAGTACGTATTCCGGGAACGGGGTATTACAATCCACCCACCTTACAAAAATTGCGTCCTCGCAATTTCGTTAAGGGGTAAATTGAATACAAAGGGGACAGCGGTGGAATTTATACCAATTAAGATATGTAGTACTAAAGGTAGGGCTCTCAAGCTGGCCGAATAATAATCATCCTCCGTACTTCCGGCTGTATAAATCTTCGAATAATGCAGAATAATACTGATGATGTCGTGGCTGTGCAATAAATGAGCCAGAATACCGAAGATAAAGAAAACCCTGATAGTCCTGAGCATAATAATAAAGAAGACTGATAATTAAGAATCCCGAATACCAAGCATCAATCGCTCTGAATGATATAGTAGAGAATGTAGAGTATCCGTAGAGAATCCCAACTGCTGCCTTCTGAAAGATAGCCAGATCAAGATCGATCTGGAGAATACCAAGCTTCATAGAATTGGCCGAAGAGATCACATACTAGCATCATCCAGAACCAGCCACTACCTCTCTAGTCTAGTCATATCTTAAGTTGGCATAAGGCTTCATAAACCAAAACATAAAACCAAAACGGGGAAAGGATAGGAGAGATCAGGAATCCAAGGAAAAGATAGTCAAGGAGGATTTGAAATCAAAGGAAAGATAGTCAAGAAATAGATAACTCTGCACTTGCAGTTGGAATGTATAACCAAGACTCATGTATTCCAGTTGCAAATCTCTTTACCATTGATTTGCCGTCTGGACGTACTGAGGAAGTTAGAGCCTAAGCTCTGATACCATCCTGTAACGCCCCGATCCCGGCGATACGGGGACGTCACTGCAACGTATATACGTAGGTCAGAACTACCCTCCCGTATATACGCTAAGCTTCAGTACAGACAAGAATCAGAGTACGGAAGCAAGTGGTGCATTATACATTCCAACACATATACATATACAATTACAGAGTTATCACCAGAGGTGATGAATATTACAATAATAATACATCACAGATATGCGCAAATGCGAGAGTACAAGAGATATACATATATGAACAGTATAAAAGGGTGTCCACATACATGTATACAAGGAAAAGTACAAGTATGAATAGAAAAGGACACTCATGAGTTTAAAAAAGGAAAACTCGAGAGACTCACAGGGGGCCTGGAAGGATGCGGCTCAGGACGGTCGGCTGGAGATCCACGCTACTGCTGCGTTGCTCTGAACACACGCTCCCAGCTCCAAGATCTGGACGTGAGAATCCAGGGGAGTCAAATAATACTCCCCAGGCGAGTGTAGAAGCAAAACCAAGTGGTGAAGCAAGGTGAGCACAATAATGCATATATCAAGTAGGAAATACTCAGGAGGCAGATAGGATAGAGCAGGTAAGAATAGACATGGCATGAGAATCATAAAACAGGAAATCAGAATAAAACCAAGGACGAGCTACAAGGTAGTCATATCATAATACTCATAAAACATGAAATCCGATATAAAGTCCGGGAAAAGCAAATACGGTAAGGCACAGCACAAATTCATAGCTATTTAAGATGTAGGCTTTGGTATGCGTCCCATTCCACATACCTCTACTTACAACTTAAAGAGCCGGTTATTATGACACTTTATTATTATTCGTCTTGCCCATATATCTCGGTATGTGTCTCGGTGTACGGCCAACTCACATACATCCATATATAAGCAAGTCGAGGTTGTTATTGGAAACAGCGGGGGTATCAACGAACTATGTTTACAGTGGGTCCCGTGCATGCCCGGACCACGGTCCAGGATTGTTCCGTTGCATGGAAACGGAAGCCAGCCGCAAGGCTAAACAGGAGGGACTTATGTATGCCCTTATCAATCAGGAATAAGGAGCCAGCTCTCCCCTCGGTCCCCTGGAGTACCACAGGTCAGACCGGATATATAGTGCACAACCTAATGCCACTGTAAACACGAACACATATCGATATCCGCATGTTTCCCTCGACCCAATACAAGTTGGTCCATTTTAAGATTCAATAGTTTAATTATCACTTTACGGGAATAATCAGGAATTAGGCATGATCAGGAAATTAGGAGTACATAAGTACTATATAGTCAGGTCACTGCATGTAAAGCAGGAACAGGTCACTGATCATGATACAAGATAATAAGGTCAAGTTCCCGTAAAGGTAATAATCACAAGTCAAGTTATCATGCTGGGTGTAAGGTGATAGCATGATAGGATGGTGATAATGAATAAGCAACCAAACATATAAGAGATTGATAATAATCAGGTGGTAAGTTATGTCAAGAGATTGATAATAGTCTGGGTAAGTCAGGTCATACCAAGAGGGTCTAGCCAAATAGTAGTATGTCAGGTGGTCAGGTGATAACACTCTAGATGTCAGGTGATATACATGTGTTAAAAGGAAACATGCAACTAACAAGTCTGAAGTAGTAGTAGGGCAAGTGTAAACATAACAGTAATCCAAAGTCCAACGACCACGAAGGGTCGGCCACGCATGGTATAAGCAATAAAAGACATAGCACATGAAATAAAATACATGAAAGCTAAAGCTAGAACATGCGCATAATCAATGAAATAAGAAGTAAGAGGGTAGCGAGTGAGAACACTCGCCTGCATCACCGAAAAGCCGAAAGGTCCGAAATCCACGAAATCCGGGGCACGCCATAAAATATGATATATAAATATGTAGAGTGAAGAGGAGAGAGAAAGAGAGAAGGGAAGTGAAGATGGTGTTTGTCAAGTGACAAGTCAAGTAATACCAATAGATGAGGTAAGTCTAGAGGGTAAGGTCCATGTTCAAGAAAGGAATCAACTATAACAGATAGGCAAAGTTAGTCGACTAGAATGGATGAGTAGTCGACTAATAGTGGACTCAAGTCGACTAACAGTCTGGTTAGTCGACTAAAACTGGGTTCCAGAGAGTTGGATTTCTGATTCAGGAAGAGTTAGTCGACTAGGATAGAAGGAGTAGTCGACTAACAGTGATCTCAAGTCGACTAACAGATACGTTAAGTCGACTAATGCTGAGTAACAGAAAGTTGGGTTTTGATTCAGGGAAAAGTTAGTCGACTGGATGAATTGAGTAGTCGACTAACAGACATGACAAGTCGACTAACAGTTATGTTAAGTCGACTAAATCTGTGATACAGAGAGTTGATGTTTTGGCTCAGGAAAAGTTAGTCGACTAGATGAAATGGGTAGTCGACTAATAGTGATTTCTAGAGAGAGAAAATGTAGAGAGAGAAAGGGATATCCTAGAGAGAGAAAATGGGGATTTTTAGAGAGAGGAAACCTAGAGAGAGAAAGTGAGTGATTTTAGAGAGAATCTAGAGAGAGTAGAGAGAGAAACCCTAGAGAGAGAAAGTGGGAATTTTTAGAGAGAGAAAGTAGAGAGAGAAAGAGAAGGAGAGAGAAAATTTGGAGAGGGAGAGTGCTTGCTGTGAGAGAGAATGAGGGAGAGAGATGAGGGAGAAGAGAGAGAGAGAGAGAACAGGAGAGAGAGATAGAGCAGAGAGAGAGAGAGAGAAAAACAGGGGAGTGAGAGAGAGATAACAGAGAGAGAGAACAAGCAGAGAGAAAGAGAGAGAGAGAGATTAAGGGGGCAGAGGGCTGCTGCCCCCCCTCTCAGTACAGGGGCCGCCGGCGGCGGTCCTGGCCGCCGGCACGCCCAACAGAGAAGGAGAGAGGGAGGCCGCGCCTCCCCTCCACACGAAGTGGCCGCCGGCGGCTGTCCGGGCCGCCGGCGTGCCCAATCAGAGGGAGAGAGGGAGGCTGCGCCTCCCCTCCACAGACAGGGGCCGCCGGCGGCGATCCTGGCCGCCGGCGTGCTCAACAGAGAGGGAGAGAGAGGGGAGTGAAGGGGAGAAGAGAGGGGGAGAGAGGGAGATCTGAGAGAGAGAGAAGGGAGAGGGGGAAACTGCCCCCCCTTCTCCGGCCAGTGGCCGCCGGCGGCGGTCCTGGCCGCCGGCGAGGCCAACAGAGAGAGAGGGAGAGGGTCGGCGGCGGTCGCTGGGCGCCAGCAAGAGAGGAAGGAGAGAAGAGGGAAAAAGGAAAAAGGAAAAAGAAAAAAAGAAAAGGAAAAAGAATAAATAAAAAAGGATGGGAGATGATGTGATGGAGATGGGGGTGGTTGGGTTGTCAGGTTGACTTTTGGGGAAGGAAAAGAAAAGGAAATGGAGAAAGAGAGAGAAAGAAATAATATTATTAAAATAGGGTAAAAATCCGACTGTTTCAGAATCGTTCCGAAAAATCCTCAAAAATAGAAAATAATTTTTAAGATGCTCGGTGAAATCGGATTCGAGAAATTTAATGTAGATTTCAAATTAAAATCCTGGAATCTTCCGGCGATACCGGTCGACACAAAACCGGTGAATTTTCGATAAATTCTGAAAAATCTCAAAAAATGAATTTAGATAGAAAATGATATTATAAGATGTATCGTGAAAGCCGTTTTAAGAAATACTTTATAGTTTTAAAACTAAAAATCCCGGAATCAGTTAACTACCGACTCCGATGGAAATTTCCATAAATTCATAAAATCCTCAGAAAAAGAATGTAGGTAGAAAATATGATTCTAAGAAATAATGTCTAAAGGATCATTTAGAAATTCCAAACCGTTTAAGAATTAAAAATCCAGGAATCGGTCAGCGGCACTGGCCGACACCGGTTTTGAAGACTTTCATTTTAATTCCAGAAAAATCTAGAAAATCATAGAAAATATATAATATTGGAAAATGATATTTAAAACTAAAATCGGTCAATTCTAATTATCAGAATGTCTAAATCGAGTAATACTCTAGGATCGGGCCTTCGGTTCAGACTAGGGCTGACTCCGAATCCACGAATCCAAATCCAAGACAAAACAGTCATATAAGGGATTCATAATACAGAATAAATACAGGAAGTAAATCGAAAAAAATACGATCGAAAAATCTGAATACGCAACTAAGTACGTATTCCGGGAACGGGGTATTACATGAAGCTACACACCTACTAAGATCTTGATCATAAATCTGAAACTAATTAAACACAAGATCATTAGTACCATAAGTACATGAGTTGATCATCATCAAAACTAGAGTGATAGGCCTTTGGGCCAACAATCTCCCCCTTTTTGATGATGACAAAACTCATGGAGTTATATATGTATGGATTAAAGTAAAGCTTCAAAGAAGCTCCCCTTTAACTCATGCATAACCATAAATAAACAAATATGCAATGAAAACTCATAAACATGTATGCAAATATAAGGAGATAAACATGCCAATCAAGCATAAAACACATCAAATTCTTTTTTTCCTATTTGCAAAACAAAACATATATGCATAAACATAAATGCTTCTCCCCCTTTATGTATAAAGCAAAAAAACATGCATATATACTAAAATACTTCTCTCTTTTTTTTGTCAATCATCAAAAAAAAGGGGTTAAAGGAAACACAAAAACAATGTTCTCCCCCACAAAGAGGTGAACTCAAATCAATCATAAAGAGTTATACGTGATATACATTCATGAAGAGGAAGACACTAAGTTAGCTTCCCTACATGCATTACATGAAGAAGGGATGACAAGCCCTAATTCACATAACACATAATATGCAATGCATAAGAGGAGATGTGAAGCTCCGCCTACACACGTGTATCGCATAAAGCAGAGTTGTCAAGCTCCTCAATACAAGATACACTCAACATGAATCTATATGTAGAAGAGATGTTAAGCTCCCATTGCATATAGGAAATACAAATCAAAACATTTTTAATTTTCTCATTAAAACAAAAATTTGAATTTCTTAATAAACAAATTTTGAGATATCTTAGTAAATCAAATTTTAAGATACTAAGATATCAATAAAATACTAATTGTAAAAAAAAAAATACCAATTGAAGATAATGCATAAGCTTATATAAAAATATCAATTGAGAAATCAATTGAAAAATAAGATTTGAATGAAGCTTAGCATAAACATACTTTGTGCTTTAAACATGTAAATATCTTGAGAATCAAGTATAAATATATATGATTTGTTGGTGCTTGATTTTCAAAACATATATATGTATGAAAAAAATAATATCAATAAGAATTGATATTATGGAAATTATGAAGCATACATATATATAGAAAAACAAAATATGAATATATACGAAAAGAATATCAATTGAGATACCAATTGAAAATAACAATGTAAATCAAGTATATAACTCATAACTACCACCCTTTATATGCTCAAAATAAAAGATTTTCCAATAAAGCTTACAAGGCATACTCGCCCATCCGTCCTCCCATGACGGTGTTGGTAAGGGTTTTCAAAAATAGATGTTTGAAAATATTTTTAGTATTGAAAATCACTACCAAATGAAGAATAAATAACTAGTTAGATTAATTTTTGAAAACTAGTTAAAATCCTTCAAAACATGAAACCAAACCATGAAACATACTAAATACATAAAGTTGTCACTCAAGATCTATAAAACTCAAAAATAATCATGAAACAAAGTCATGAGTAAACAAATAAAGTGTGAGCGCACAAAAATCATGTAATTAGCATTTTCCATGAAGATAATCAATAAAGCTCAAAACTAACATCATTTTATCATGAAAATTCATTTTTCATTAAAGATGAAAATCATAAAATCTTAACAACAAACTTCTAGGTATATGTATGTTTTTATTCAAAACTAACAATATGCATACATATCTCGAATATAAAAAGAGTGTATGATATAATTTGCATGAAGGCAAGAGACTCAAAGGGGCATACATGTATATTTATTAGTTTTGACTAAAATATAACATATACATGAAGTAAAACATGAAAATAGGCAAAACAAGTATAAATGATAGAATCATCAAAACTAGGCTATACATGTACATATAGTGAGTACAAATGAACGATGAAATGCAAACATATATGAATCAATTTGTTGCTCACTACTTGTACATGTATAAATCTAAGTTTTAATAAAAACTATATTTAAACTAGTATTTACCACATGAAGCACAAATAAAACATGAACATTAACACTAAAACATGCTAAAGATCATCAATCATAAATGCATGTAAATAAACTTAGGAGTTTTAGAGATAGTTACCAAAACAAAGAACTATACTCCAAATCTCCAAAACATGGGGGTTGTCCCACCAAACCTCCTTGATAGCGGTGCATCAATATATGTGTCCATCAAGTCCATACATCCACTATCGAGGCACCAACTCTCTCACGTTTTGTGAGAGCCTGCATCTACATCAAATACAAAAGGTGGGGATTTTGATACCCATTTTCTTTTGGGTCCTTGAGGGTTAGCATTGTAAGGAACTCAAACATTCTTATTAGCAAAATTAATATGATGTAACTTATCAAAATAAAACTTTGCTAAATGGCCTTTGCGGCCGCAATGTGTACAAGTGTACACTCTAGGATGCATATGAGTGTGGGTGTGATCGTGGCGTGCAAAGTGTGCATATACATGATGTGGGTGTTGTGCATGAACATAGGGAACTTGTTTCTTTTGAAACAAGGATTCCAATCTTTTATGGTTAAATGCACATGTGCTCAAAGTTGAGCTCAAACAATCAATTTTATTTTTTAAAAATTTAACTTCATTTTTATCAATGGTTGTGGCATGAAGAGCATGATCAACAATCTTTTTCTTTTTAGAAATATTAATGTTTTCTTTTTCAACCATTTTTCTTTTCAAAGAGTTGTTTTCATTCAAAGCAACTTCTTTTTGATTTTCCACCAAAATGATTTTATTTTTTCAAAGCATTATTTCCTTCACACAAATCATTCAATTTGGAAAGTAAGGAAATATTCTCATTTTTCAAAGTTTCATTTTCCTTTTCAATGCATTCAACTTTATTTTTAAAAGAAACATTTTCTTTTAACATGCAATCAATTTACTTTTCATTTTCTTATTATCCTTTTTAAGCATGTCATATTTTTCAAATAATTACTGACAAAAAGATGCAAGCTCATCATATGACATGTCAACATATTCTTCTACCTCGGATTCGGTAGTTACTTCAAGGGGTTATCCCCTTGGACCATGTAGCACACGTTGGAGGTGTCACTTCCAACATCCGAATCGCTCCCCGCATAGTATTGTTCTTTTTCGCCAAGGGAGATTAAGGTGTTCTACACTACAAAAGCCGAATCAATGTTAGAAACCTTAGATGAATAAACATCATCTAGGGTAGATCTTAAAGCATGTAGGGCTTTTGCATTAGCCTCAATATTTTTGCCATTTAAACAATATGAATCTTTAATAGTGGCAAAATAAACATTAATATCTAGGCTTTGAGGAATAAGGACATCTTAACCTTCCAAGTTTGGATGTTAAGGATGTCAAAGGTGGGAGGTGTCATGAGGTCCATGGTGTGTGTAAACAAATATTGTGATTAGCTATAAAAGAGGATCTTTAACTCAAGGTTGTTAGACCCAAATCAAGAGCACTTGGCTCTGATATCAATTGTAAATCACCTAGAGGGGGTGAATAGGTGATGAGCTAATCTAATGGACAATTAATGATGAATTAAAAACTTATTAAACTAAACACCAAGTATAACATAAGAGTGTAGCCGATTCCCCGTGAAGGGCTCTGGACTAACTCCTCAAGATTCCTCTAAATAAGAGTTGAGGTGCCACGTTGGCTCTCTTGGTTGAATACAAGTGTTAGCAAACAATCCCCAAGCATATAACAATTAAGCTCACAATATATACAAGCATATAAAGATGAAAGCAATATAAGCATGCAAGATATAAACAAGAGTAAGAGATAGAGAGCGAGCAATCGCAAATACGGGAGATTTGTTTCGAGGTTCGAGCACACTTGCTCTATGTCCCTGCCTTCAACACTTGAAGGATTTTCACTAAAATCGATCCCACCGGATCACTCGGTGTCGTAACACCTACAAGCTCTTTGGACTCTCTAGTCCCTCTCTTGTTCCCGCAAGAGCACACCGCAAGCCCATTAGCTCGCCGAGGCCGCACCTCAAACAACAAGTTCACACTAGAACCCGAAACTACGCGAACACACGCGTCCGCCTCCTCAAAGTACAAGATGAAGTCTTTGGTGATCACAACACTTTGATCACCTAAAAACAATCTCACAATAACACTCCTATAGAATGAATATATCAATGGATAGCTCAAGTGTTTGTGAGAAAAACAAGGATGGAATGTGAGGTGAAAAACTCAAAAAAATTACTTTGAAAACTCTTGATAAACTCTCCTTTTAATTGGAAATATTTGCTCTCAAATAAGTGGAGAAAACTCTAAAATAAATGGGAAAAACTAGGTTTAAAACTCTCCTTAAATCTTAGCTAAAACAGCCCTCAAATGGGGTTTATATAGGCCCCCAACAAAAACTAGCCGTTGGCTGCTGACTAGGCCAATACTGGCCTTCCGGTCGACCGGCCGGTCGACCGTCCAACGGTCAAAAAACTGACCGTTGTGCCTTCCGGTCGATCGCCCAGTCGACCGGGCCCCAACGGCTCTCTGGCCGGTCGACCGCCCGGTCGACCGGGGCAACCCGAGAGTGGGTTGCCTTCAGTCGGTCGACCGTTCGGTCGACCGGCCAACTGACACGGCCTGTGCACGTTCTTGTGCACGTCCGGTCGACCGGTCCGGTCGACCGGCTCCTGGTCCGGTCGACCGGTCGGTCGACCGCCAGAGCCTAGCAGGTAAAATTAGGGATTTGAAAACTAAGTTTTTAATTGCCAAATAAATCTCAAAAATTCACGAAAAATCTACAAAAATAGTTTCAATATTATACTTTATATACAAACATGTTTGAGTAAAATCAAGACATGTTACAAACAATTTGAATTATTTTTGTAACTTAGAAATTTTGGTTAAAAATAAAAACTGTATTTTTCTAAAATTGGTTTTTTTTCAAAACTTCTCCAAATACAAAAACAAGATATTTTAAATACTTTGAAAGCATATATACTTTGAATTCCAAAACCAAAACGGTATTTTCCAAAATGAAAACTCTTTTGTATTTTTTCAAAATGAAAACTCTTTTGTATTTTTCCAAAATAGAAATTCTTTTATGAAAACTCATATAAATCAAGAGTGTGTGTGTGTGTGTGTGTATGATATACTTGAGCAATCCACCAACTATTCTATTCTTTACATTTTATCTAAAATAAAATCTTATAAAAACAAATCTAAACTCAAGTCTTGATCTTGAAGTCTTCACTTGAAGTCTTCTCCTCCTTCTTGACTTGGTCCAAAGTTGATCCAAAGAGCTAGACTCCTCTTGAATACTTGATGTGGTTTTGATGCACAAGCCTTGAATCAAATCGTGCTAACTCCAAAACTTGATCTTAAATCTTTTGTTGAAGCTACACACCTACTAAGATCTTGATCATAAATCTGAAACTAATTAAACACAAGATCGTTAGTACCATAACTGCGTGAGTTGATCATCATTAAAACTAAAGTGATAGGCCTTTGGGCTAACAATTTTCTAACCCCAATATTATTAAAGTAGGTGAGAGGGGGAAATTATAGGACAATCTCTATATTGTTTTTTTAACCCTTGACGGCTCAAAAAAGAGTCGTTAATGGGAAATTTGAATTTTTCAAAAAAAAATACAAGACGGATCTAACCCGTCTCGGCGAATCCGAGTAGTGAATCGGGTCAAGAGACCCAATTCATTCCCCGAGAATTCGATTCGTCTCGTATAATTCATTACGAGACAGGTTCAACCTATCTTGTAATGAGTTCGTCTGGCTAACGGGATGAATCGTCCGATTCGTCCCGTTAGCCCTCCCGGTCGATTCGTCCCGTTAACCATCCCAATCCTTACCTGCAAGCATCTTTGCACTCACCAAACAAACAAGCCTTATCAATGCAAAGGGGAAAAAATTATTAACATTATGTCCGAATTTTCCTGCTGCAATAATCATGAGAACCACTCTCCAATATTGTACATAATGTCAGATTATTATGGTTTGTTGTTGTTGTTCTTGAAAATTCTTCTTTTATCTCTTGTACATGGATATATTTTTAAATTATAAGTGTTGTTCGCACAAACGAGCACAATTTTTTTGCCACAGCTCTCCATTGAGAAGTAAGCGGCCAGGTCACTCTGGAAATTCTCAGGAAATTTTATTTACATTCAAATTTAGTAAGATTTGTGTGAGTAATATAAAATAATACAAAAATAAAATATTTTATGTAAAAATTCAATTTGAAAAAAAATTTAAAAGAAAAATTCATTATTTCAAGAGGTTACAATGAATTACACAGAGTTATAACTCTATGTAGTCTCAAATTACAGTGATTTGAGGAGAATATTGTTAGCCTTTTGGGATAATAATATTCAACTGTTTTGCTTCAAAAATGACTTATGATCAACATTTTGGGCTTAATTTCAGAAGATTACAATAAACTTTTATCTTATTTCAAAAACTTTAAAAAAATGCCATGAATTTTGACTTTAAAAGTTTCCAGAAAATTTTAAAAATCCAATAAACTATAGCAAATTTCACAGAAGCACCCAAAAATATCCAGAAAACTACCAAAAAAAGTCAAAAGTGGTTGTTCATGGTAGTTTATTGTGCTTTTTATAGTTTTTGATAGGTTTTCTATATCAACTGAAACTTGATGGTAGTTTTCTAAAATTAAGCGAGTTTTTTTTTTTTTTTTTTTTGTTGTTGTCTCTTTTTATTCCCACGGTTCCTTTAATATCCAATGATTGTTGTCCTTAATTTCCAAACCACCCACTTCTTTTTCTGGAAATGAATGGTCACGGAAAGATAAGATACCAAACACTCTTATTAAATATAAAATGTCATTACGGGCGTGTTTGGTTGCAAGGAAGTGGGCAGAAGTAAGGAAATGAGGAAGTATAATTGCTCACTTTCCTATCTATTCAAACACCGGAAAAAGAAAATAAGAAAACCCCTTTTCTTTTTTCTTCTCTCTTTTACACAACTATTTCCTCACTTTCAGAGTGCTACAGTTAATTTTGTGGTCATGTAAATCTCATTTGTAATAAGTTATAGCATAAAACAGTTAATTTTTTGGTCATGTAAATCTCACTTGCATTCTAAAGTTCATTTTTTTTTTTCTTAATTAATTTTTATTATAATATTATTTTACGGTCAACTTTGTGGTCAACTTTTCCACTTTCACTTTCCATTACCATCCAAACACTGGAAAAGAATTAACATTTTCCAAACCACACTTCCCAACAACATCCAAACACCGAAAAATTTACTAACCAATTCCCAAGTTCCAAAGGGAACTATTACCACTACCTCATTTTCTTACTTCCTCACTTTCACCCTTAACCAAACAGGCCCTACATGGGAATGCTAAATTAAGCCTTCACAGGTGAGGAGACAGGCGAGGTCGGAACTTTGAAAGTTTTCAAGAAAGATGGGATCGTCCTAAAAAAAAGATGATGGCTGGATTGATCCATTCCTTCACCTCAAAAGAAATGGCAAGAAATGTGCCCCAGGTCTTGTAACCAAATTCACAGTTTTTCTATTTCATAGCCTCCTAGTAATTTATAATCTTATTCCTAGAATATCTGATGGTGAGCTACCGAAAAGATTACCGCCTATGAAAGGTATACAATATCATATAGATCTTATTTTTAGAGCCAGTCTATTGAATTTTTTACACTACCGAATGAATCCCAAGAAAAGTGAAATTCTGCAGGAGAAGGATGAAGGGTAAATACGCAAGGGGCATACTAACGAAAGTATGGGTCCATGTGTCGCACTAACTCTTTTAACATCAAAGAAGAATGAAAGTTGGTGCATTTGTATGGATAGCCAAGCAGTCATCAAGATCACCATCCGTTGCCAATTTTTCATACCTCGGCTTGATGATATGTTACATAGATTGGGAGGCTCATGCAGGTTTTCGAAAATTGACCTCAGGAGTGGATACCATCAAATCCGCATTAGGCCGAGAGACGAATGGAAGACAACTTTCTCAACTCTAAAGAGATTATATGAGTAGATGATCAAGTTGTTCTTTCACGAGATTGAGAGATTGTGTGGTGTAACAAATTCTATTGTTTCAGATTAATATAGCAAGCTCTTAGCTACTTTTGGGACTACCTCATGGCAGAGATTTGATACATCATTGAAGTATAGTAACACGACACATCCCCAAACCGTTGGACAAATGAAAGTTGTCAACTACACCTTAGACAGTTTGCTGCGAAGCATCTATGGAGACAAAACCAAGAGTGTAGGATCAAGTTTTGCGCCTAGTCTGCATACAACATCACAGTTCCATGGTTCAACAGAATATCCTCAAAAGCAAAAGGAAGTATGTAATATCCCTAGTAAGGAATACTGTATTTTATTTTTCTAAAGTATTTAATTTAATTTACTGATTTATTTTATTATTATTATTAGTCCATTATGATTATTATTTATTGTTATTACTATTAGTGTTATCTTTATTTTTATTGTCGGAGTTTATTAATTATTATAAGTGTTAATATTATATTCTTCATTTATTTTTAATATTAGTAAAAATACTAGTGGTAGTGGTATTATCATTCCTATTATTATTGTTTTTGTTACTATTAATTACTATTGTTGTTAATTAGTATTAGTATTATTATTATTTTTATTAGTGTTTTATTGGTATTACTATTATTGCATTTCCTTTCCCTTGATTAATACCCATTTACCCATTTGGATCCAACCCTCAACCCATTAGCAAACCCATTACCCTTATACCCGAAACCCACCAACTAATTCAAATCCCATCTTAATCATATCCTAATCTAAACCAACCCTAATTAAATCCCACCAATCCTGAAACTAACTCCTATCCATCAGGCCGTCCCCCTTACTGCCGTGATCGCTCTCCAAGCACACCCACATCCATCTTCTCCTTCCTTCCATGCTCCGCCGGCGAGCCTCCGCGAGAACCTCGACCTCTCCACGGCCGAGTGCAGCCGGACCTGAAGACGAACCCCGGATCAGCCCCTTTCCCCTGCCTGGCAGCAGCACCAAGCCATCTCCCCAGGCCAGCGCCCCCTCCACCTGTTGCTGCCGCCCCCTCCAGAACCAGCACAGCCCCCTCTTGTTGTCGTGTGTCTCTCCAGCGCCTCCACCAGCACATGGCAGCCACGGCACACCCCCCATCTTCCCTAACCGTTGCTTCCACCCCGCAGGCGAGGCCTTCCCTTGGACAGCGGCCGCCCAGCACAGGACCCCCCGGAGCTTCTCCCGTGGCCAGCCACTCCCCACCAGCAGCTGCGGCAGTCCCCTGCAGTCCGAGCTTCCCTCCATGGCAGCCGCCCTTGTCCAGGCTACCACCACGCACTGCCGGAGCCCCGCCTCTTCCCCTGGCTGCTGTCCGCAGCAGCGGCGGCAGCCGGTAGCCAGCCGCGCGCCTCCTCCCTTGGCTGCCCGTTGCCGAGTCTCCCACCCTCCATCGGAGCGAGTCGGCGGATCCAACAGCAGCCCCCCATGAAGTGAGTGTCCCTCTCTCTTTCTCTCTCTTTAATTAATTTAGTGATCATAGACATGTTTGTGTATGTGGTGTAATTCGATGTATAGTGCATGTGTTACATGATTATGCGTAGAGATCATTAAGCACGAATGTGAGTTGTCACTCCTTCTACTTTACAATGTTGAATGCATAGGAATATGATATGCATGTATAATTAATTAAGTTGGAACCCTATGTTTATCATATGGGTGTTTGGATTATCATTGCAGATATTACATGATGTAGCATGAGTGCATTTGAGAGAATGTGGAGATTGGGAATATGTGTGATAGTGTAATTCAGTAGCAGGTTATAGGACCATTAGTCGACTTGCCCATGGTGTTAGTCGACTAATATACTTATTAGTCGACTAACTATAGCCCATAGTCGACTAGGCTTCCTTTTAGAATAGTGTTGGACTTTCTGTATGTCGACTGTAATCAACCTTAGTCGACTACCCCTCTCCTATAGTCGACCAGTAACCCTTCCCTAGTCGACTTGCCCTTTTCTTGTAGTCGACTAAATGCACAAATTAGTCGACTTATCATAACTATAGTTGACTAGTTGGATGTCCTGGAAGTTGGGTACTCTCTGTTGCTGACCTATATTCCCTGTTAGTCGACTTGACTCCCTAGTTAGTCGACTTGCCCTTGTATAGTCGACTTATTACACCTGTTAGTCGACTAACCCTCACCTTAGTCGACTTGCTCATCTCCCCTAGTCGACTAACCTTGGCCTGACTGCTGTATTTAGCTTTCTTATTGGATGGAGACTCTACCCTTGAGTTATGTTATTGACTATAGATGGAAGAATATGATTTCGAGGAATAGATATTGGTTGGCTTGACTTGACCTAATAGATCTTAGACATGTATCTGAGATGTTGCTGAGTTTTGGGATCTTATGTTTGACCTTGATAGAAGTGGGAACTTGTGAGGACTTGAGGATCAGAGTAGATTAATGGAGTGAGAGGACTGAGCTTTGATTATTGGTATATGTTGGGGACGGCAGTTTATTGTATCAGATGATCCGATATGAACTGATACTTGATGATCATGTGACAATTGGAATTAAGAGTTAGTTATGTTGACTTATAAGTGGTCTATTCTAGATTTCAGTTCTTGAGGATGTTTCCTATTCAGATATGATTGTGGTGTATGTTGACTTAGTTGATCTCGAGGTTATACCATGTGCTTCATGTTTATTTACTGATCAATTCAGTTATGGAGATAGAGTTATTATGAGAGTGATTTCATTGATATCGGTGACCACATTATATATATATCATAGAGTTTGATAACACTTATTATTTGATCTCAGTTATTGGTGATTAGAGGATTAGAACAAATTGGTATCAATGAGAGGATTGATTAATGATTCACCGAGATGGTGATTACTGTATCGGATACTTGGACTTGATTCAATGTTTGATGTTCAAAGTAATTGTTATTGAGACTATGAGTCGATGGATCAGTTACTGATATCTCTTTAGTAGGGATGGATGAGATTAGGATCAGCTTTAGTTGAGACTGCTTATTGAGCAGTATCATGACTGTTACTGTATAATTCATGTTACTGAAAGTTACTGGGACAAGATTGTTTGACCGTGACACCCTGTACAGTCCTATTGTTCATCATATACACGGTTACTGTTACTGTTCACTGTTACTGATATTGTTCACCGTGTATACGATTATTGACGGTTACTGTACTGTTATCGTTACTGTCACCGCATCGTCCCAGTGTTATAAGTAACATGGGTATTGATTGTTTTTACTGAATTAAATAATAATGAAAATTGAACAACTTACACTGGTATTGGGGAAATTGATGGAGGAGACAGCGTCTGTATTTTGGGTGGACCTAGGATACAGGTTGCGCAGCCGAGATACGGTTCCACTGCAGGGTTCCGGGGGATGACTGACATCCCGTATTGTTCATTGTTGTCATTATTATTGACACATTGTTATTGTTATTGTTATTGACTACCTAGCGGTAGGATCTAGTTCAGCGCCAGGTGATTGGGCCGTGGTTCCGGGTATGTACGAAATCCACCTAAATTATGGACAATATCTCTTCCACTAATTTCAATAAATTTAGGATATCGATTGACACGTGTAGTAGGCGTAGTATGGGATGCGTCTATTACAGGTGGCAATTGGTGTTCGCTGACATAATAAATGACAATGAACTGTTATAATATATTGTGACTGACTATATCACCTGACTGTGCATATGTATACTATGATAGACATATGACTATAACCATGACCAGATTTATATACCAGATTAGTGACATTGTTAGGATTCACATGTAGACATCAGTTGTTTATTTACAGTTGTGATACTTGTCTTATGTCTTTATTCATGTTGTTATCATATATACTACAGTTCAGTTATTTATCATGTTATTTAGTTTCTTATATATGCAGTTGTTCTTGTTATTACTTTATGCACATTGTTTACATGCACGAGCAGTTCTCTTTACACACACACTCACCAGGTCGCGTTCTGACGACCCTGGATTTGCACGTCCAGATATTGGACGCTTGTTCTTTTGTGCAGATGTACTATGAGACTGTACGACTTGCGTGGAACCGGACTCTCTCTCTCTTTAGATTCTGGTATTCTTTCCTTTCTTTATTCCTGCCATTATTCTTTGATTCCTGTATATCACCCTTGGCGTCTATTCTGTTCCTTATTTCATTCCAGATCATGTGTAATCTTTATATGTACTATTGCAGTGATCCTTGATTATTATGATTTAGATTTATAGCTTGTTCAGGTTACTTTAGGCTTAGCGCGTATATGTGGGGTATTTTCCTCGCGTATATCGTCGCCGACTCGTGTCGCGACTCCGCTTCAGCGTATTTTGGGAAGCGGGGCGTGACAAAGTAGATTTTGTAGAGAAATCTAATAAAAAATACAAAGTGGTGGCTGATAACAAGAGACGAGAGAAGCTTTTCGAAATTGAAGATATGAGGATGGTGTATTTGAGGAAAGAAAGAATCTCAGCTGAAAGAGTCCCAACCGAGCAGATATATTCAGATTGGAACTCGATGACGAGTTCTTTTGAAGAAAGAGGGAGTAATGTAGGAATCCAAAGCAACAGCAACAACAAGATTTGCAGTAGTCGACTAATCAATAAGACTAGTCAACTAATCCTCTCAGTAGCCGACTAATCCAATCTCAGCAGTCGACTTACTAGTCGACTAACTCTCTCAGTAGTCAACTAATCCAATCTCCACAATTGACTAATCTGATTCAACAGAGAGTTGGTAATTCCTTGACCTTCTCATTAGTCGACTAATCACTTTCATTAGTCGACTAATCCTGTCAACCGACATTAATTAGTCTCTAAAACTGCATATTTCATACCACATCTTCACATTTATTGAATATTAAATTCTGCTAATAATACCTCTCTTGTGTGTTTCTAGATCCATGGCATGGAATAATGAAGAAGACCCAAAATTACCATTTAATTGGTGATTAAAAGCCTAATAAGATAGCCAATGACTTTGGAGGGTGGTTTCATCAAAATCAGGGGCCCAAATTCGGAAACCAGTAAGTACAACCGACAGGGGAGGCGACAGGACAGTGCACGGCAGGCGCCGCCGTGTGCACGGCCATACTATGGCTGCGGAAACGCAGCTAAGGCCGCGTTTCAGCGGCTCTGGTATGGAGCCGCGAGCCGAGATTCGACGCGCTGCTTCATACACTGTCCCTGGTACGCTTCTTCGTCTATAAATACCTGAGGCTTTTCAGAGCTCAGGAAGAGGAGTTTTTGAATAGTTTTTAGGTTAGTTTTAGGGTTTTCTTTTTTCATGTTATACTTTAGGGTAGTTTAGGTTAGTTGTTCTTATTCTTCTTCCTTTTGTATTTTCCATTTCTTATAGATCTTGTAATAGGAGAGAGAGTGGAACATGGTTGGAAAGCAAGAGTGCTTGTAATAGAAGGTGACAATTTATGAAAGGTTCTCTCTTTACCTCTCTTTGTTTTCTTCTCTAATTTATTTTACATGTTTAGCTAATTTTCTTTCATCACAACTAACTACTAACCACTAACTTACTAACTTCTTACTTGATAATTCACATCACTCTAATAGCCTCTACTTGGTCTTACTCTTGCAAGAGCCATTGATGGCTCACGATGATGGATTCTAACACTCTGATATGCTAACTCTCTAACAAGCAACATTACTTTATTTCATGCTTACTCTTGTTTAGTTTTGACGGTTTAAGTGTTGCTTGCACTTGTTTGTTGAGTTCGTATGTGATGAGTTGACATATGGGTTATACTTTAAAACGCTCTTGAACCAAGGACTAGTGATGACCAATGATACATGTGAGGCAACTATCACTAAGAGGTTAGCATGGTTAGTGGAGCCATTAATAGTTAGTAGCCATGTGTTTTCTTTCTCTTTTTACTTTATTTTAGATATATAAACAAAAATCATAAATATTTTCTTTCTATGTTTTCCACTTCTTCGCGTTTCACCGTACTCTTCTCTTTTCATTCTTTGTTTTCTTTTCTTTTCATTCTTTAAAACGTTGAAGAAACTTTAACACACACATGAACATTCCGGTAAACCTTCCATCGCTTTTCGTCCCTGTGGATTCGACCCGTTTAGCCTCTATGCTATAACGGAAGTATCAAGGAAGCCAAAGCACACACACTTTAACTCTTGATTTCAAAACATACACTTTTTGTGCGCGATTTTCCCCCGATCAAATTTTGGCGTTGTTGCCGGGGATATGAATGGTTTGAGTTCATGTTTTTGTTAACTTTTCTTCTTTATTTTTTGGTGTGGAGGTTAAAGTTTTAGCAATGCAGAAATCCACACTTACTTTTGTGTGGTTGGGTAAACTCTTGTATATTATTATATTTTGCTGCTAGTTTTTGTTTATATTGCCTGTGCACTTAATAATTTTAAGAACTAAAATACGGTAATTGGATATTTTAAAAATGTTTAGACATTGCATCTAGGCACGTGTCGATTTCAGTTCCAATATACTGTATTTTGTTCTTGTGCTGTTGTGATCTTAACGAAGGTGTACATATTGCATTGCATATAGTTAGGACAAACACATGGGTGATTAACTCGCTTTGTGTGTTCATTCTTATCTATATTGCACGCTTACACGAACTGAACTTAAGGGCAAAACCCAATACAACATAAGATGGGGAAGTCATTACCCTCCCTTAGCCCAAAAATCACCTCCCACTCACACAACCCAAGCTTTAATAAAATTGCTAGACGTTGGCCCCTAGGACATCTTGGACTCATTTAAGAGATTGACCTAAGGGAAAAGTTATTAGAAGTTGACTCTTAACAAATCGGTGTCTAAGATTAAGGATTGAGAGGCGAAACCTCGAAGAACAGTGATTTGACATAATTAGGCTCGTTGCTCCGGCACGGATACCTCCCACTAATTTTGCCCCTACCTGGCTGATTAACTCGTGGTCAGATTCTGACAATATACCCCACGTGGACAGTCTAACCAGTTAGGAGTTGTTTAGGTTTAAGTCAACCCTAATATAGGCTTGTTTTCTTTTTCTTTATTTGTTTGTTTGTTTGTTTGTTTGTTTTTCTTTCTTGTAAATTATGATATAGATTTTAACAACAACAATTTTTTCAATCCTAATATGATTCCATATTTCACCCTGACCTCATTGACTCGGATAACTTCAACCTGGATATGTACAACATGAACCAATCATATAGGCCGGATTGAGATTATTCGATTCAATATGACTCATACCCCCAATTTTATGATCATAATTTTCAAAATAATTTTAATTCTTCACAGAGTCAGTGGGGATTCACCTCCGCTGAGTCAAATTTTTAACCACATTGTCCATAATTTTCACAATATTCATTCTCCGATTTTGTTTCATATACTCCTTTTTCTAAACCACCAATTGAAGAAAAATCATCATTGGAAAGGAGCTTGGAAGAAGTGATAGAGGCCCAAAAATATTTTAAAAAATGGTAGCCTCATCGTGTCAAAATTTTTTAAAATTCATGTAGTTCTTTTATAGAACGACTCAAAAGAAAATCATTATAGAAAAAAACTATGGAATTCGTGCAAGAGACCGAGCGCATAATGCAAAAAACGATTGACTCCCATGTCCACCAAATGTTCATACGACTCACAAATCAAGTCATTTTGGAAATTCATCTTCAATTTCTTCATACCAACCTGAACTTAACCAACATCGACCTCTTGATAGTTTGGCAAGTTATCTATTTCCTGAAATTGAATTTGAAGATGAATGTGAACCGGAACTTCAATTTAGCAATTCAAGTCCAATCCTTGAATCAATATCGACTCCTGCAGTGTTACCCAAATTAAGTAACTTTCTTGAGCCATTTTCGATTCCCATAATTCCTGAAACTGAATCGACCATTTTATCTATTCACATTCCTTTCGTGGATGAAAATCAAGATTCAATTTCCTTACATCCTTTTGAACTTGCCCAAAATTTTGAGAACCACCTTGACATTTTGACAAGTTATCCTTTTTTCGAAATTGAACTTGAGCTTGAAAGTGCTCTTGAACCTCAAGTTGGTAATTCCATTTCTCTTTTTGATATAATAATGACTTCGGTATCTTTATCAGATTTTTTCTCTATTCCAGAGTCAACATTGAATCATGTACCAGTACACCGTGAAATTGAATCACCAATATCTTATGATCATACTTCATTGATGGGGAAAGTGTGTGAACATTAATTCTTGGGTTCAGACCCCATTTTTGAACCAATTTCGACTCTCCTTTTTGAATCTTGACTTGATCTGAGTCAAATTCCCGAGTCAGTATCGATTTTTGGTCCTGTTCCATTCGAGTCCAAATCAATTATCTTTCAAAACCACACTTCATTGTTGGATAAGGATGCTGAAGAAAATGACTCAATAATTATTTTTGAAAATTGAATTAGATGGGGATAAATTTTTAAATAAGACCATTCACTCAATCATTCTTATACTGGGTCATATTAGAGAGGTCACCGGTGGATTTCTTCAAGATACACGATATCTTAATTGGGTAGCAATGCATGGCCCAGTTAGACCACCACCGGAGCCACCACTGTAACGGTCCCAGGTTTAATTACCTCAAAATTTTATAATCATCAACCTTATTGCTTGTTAATCAGAATATACTAAAGAATTTCGGCAGCATCTCCTCTGAAATATAGACTCCATCTCAATACAATAATTTAGATTTCGGCTAACATCAGCCTGCTTATAAATCTCATTTTCATCATATAGTTTATCCCAAGGTTCATCAAATAAACATATACATAAGAGAGTACTTCCATGCTATGATATTCTAACTCACAGTGACTAATAACATCAGAGTTTACAAAAGGATTCACATTCTACAACAAGTACATACGTTATCTCAGGAGAACATCCTTGCAGCTCTAAGTCGGACCTTCGCCTTGCCGCGACCTGAAAATATCAATTTGTGGTGGGATGAGCTCAACAGCTCAGTGAGTGAAGTCATTCAAAATAGAGTTTGTATTATACTACCATCGTACTTAAAGTATTATGCAGTTGGGCAATGTCAAAAATCAGTTTCAATACTTTCTACTTATGGTTGATACTGTAGCTTATAAATCATAGACTCTTTCTATTATCTGATACCTCATATATGTATTCTTCTGGGTACACGTGACCAATATTTTATTAACATGCAATCTCAATTATTTTGCAATACTTGACCTACTCGTTAGTCTCTTATAATCACCTCTCCGGATTCCAGTTTGTAACATGTTCGTATTTCATATATATAGTTATGGTCACAGCACAACTCTTAGAGAGCCTAATCTTACTCACTAGATTAGTTACAGTTCAATACTGACTCTAATAGGTTTTTACCAGTTTAATTACTTACTTGATACTTATAAGCTATCATCGGTCACCTATTATTTGATAATCACTAGACTTGATCTTATTCAGTAGTTTTTCATTAATAATAATTAATCGCTAAAAGTACGATATCTACTTACGAGTTCTGATTCGAAGGTTTTATTTTTTCACTTCTCATCAGGTTCGATGAATCTTAGTTATCTATCCCTCAAATTGCTTTCAATTGCTACCGATTAACAATTTAATCGATATATATATTATGTAGGTCATCAACTGACCTTTGATGCCTCAAGTGTACAAGTTGATACACAAAATCACGTTATAAGCATATATATATATATATATATATATATATATATATATATATATATATATATATTATATATATATATATATATATATATATATATATATATCATGAAACACAACAAATATGAAAACAGTATTCACAAGGTCAATACTCACATGCTACATAACATTTGAGTATCCCGCATACTTAGCTTAACAATAAGCTTTTAATGTTCAATTTATTTATCAAGCATGTCCGGTAGTGCTAGGAATTCAGTTGCTCTAATTCAGTTCATTATCAATTACTTTGATCAGTTCCATCATTATCGGTACACGTTCACAAATGTCCCGATCCCATCTGAGTTATCAATATTAACAAAACCTTCAATAGTTTAGTCAATACACTATTTCTATCATGCCGCATCAATTACATATATCCCAATTGACAGAGTTTTCTATATCACGGTTACATCGAGTTACTCGAAGATAATTTTCATTTCATTTGCTTAGTTCAATTCTAATATCTACTTCGGATTCTGCTTATACCAGTGTCAATATAACCAATTCTATAATTATCCAATCATGGTTGATGGTCTCAAGTGATCTTTTATCTTAACTGATTTCTAAATATCACTTATTAAAATTAAACATTCATGATCTGTAATCGATTTTCCGTTGTCACTGTTTCCCCCACTCACCGGGTATACAGGTGTTAACCAATTGCCATCCGATTTATATAATCCATAACTATATGTTTCATAACAGTTCGACTATCGTTTGCATATAATATCAATCTTCATTTAACTATCATCATTATTATATTAATAGTCAATACACATGCAATCACAGTGTGTAATAGAATCAGAGGTAAACTTTACCCACTTAATGACTTTCAGGCTGAATGACATCAATATTCATCACAGACGGGTAGATGGTATTAACTGAAATTTATACTTTACCATTTCTATCAGAACTCCGCACTTAATTGTTTGATTCTCAATCCTAGTAAATACTCGCAACATATACATGATACTCAGAATTCCACAAACACATAACTTATGTGGCATATGTCTATGTGCAACCATTTTAATACACTTACAGGCTCTTAATGGTCATGTTATACAAACTTTAAATAATAATTCTCAATTTGGTATCATACCCGTATTATGTTCACGCATAGATATATATAACACGCCTGCAATTCATTATTCGGGATATCCTATTGGATTTCGGTTCTACAACAACCATTCACTTTTATAATATTTATCACAATCATCGTAATAACAACATCTTAGCTCCATTGGATCAATAATTTCTCAATACTAATTATTTTTAAATTGGGAATAAATATTTGAGTTAGGACTTCCACTCACCGGGTATACCGATAAATTTTGAACACCCAATACCCTATACTGATATACAAGATGTGTAGCTCTCGTTTTCACGATCACAATGGCTCAAGAATCGTCCGAATCCGACTTCGGATGGCCAAGATATCGTTCGGAAATAAAAACTAATAAAAAAGTTAGATACGTAATAACTGAAAATATTTAGGGGGCTGTTTGTAATTTTAAGGCCCCAAAATAATTATTCTATCACACAGGGGCTAAAAATGAAATTTTACCTTATTGGGTCGGGTTTGGTTAAACCCAAGACCCAAACCTGTTTTGGTTTTTCACCCAAATAAGCAGCAGCAGCCGTGCGCTGCTGCTGCCGCCCTCGCTCGCCCGCCGCCCGGCCGGCGCTGCTGCCCCGCCGGAGCCCCTGGCCGCCGGAGGGCCCCACCGAGAGAGAGAGAGAGAGAGAGAGAGAGAGAGAGAGAGGCTGGGGGCTGGCGCCCCCCCCCACCACCGGCGCCTGGCCGGCCTCCATCGTGCCGCCGGCCATCACCAGAGAGGGAGAGAGAGTGGGAGAGAGAGAAAAACATGACAGAGAGAGAGAAGATGGGAGTGAGGGGGAGAGAGAGTGGGAAAGTTTTTATTTCTCTCTTCCCCACCTACTCCCACCTACTCCCCATACCTCCCATACTCATTATTTTTATTTTATTTTTATTTTTCTTTTTTTTCTCCCTCCTCAAAATATAATTACAATTAAAATTAGATACCAATACTAGGTATTCAAACAAATATTTCATGAGGTAAACACTTTACATAATTTTCACATATTATTTTACTCAAAACAAATTAATAAATACTTATAAAAGAATTTTCTAGTAAAATACCAATCACCAATTCTCATTATCAATATAGATAAAAAAAATAATATACAAATTTCTAACAATCTCTTTAACATAATTTCTAATAATTAGTCCAGAGTTTAATAACTCGGGTGTTACAGCTCTACCCCCCTTAGAAAAAGTTTCGTCCTCAAAACTTGGCATATCTGATAATGGGTAAGAGTAATACTTTCAATTTCTTTTTTACATCATGAAATCTTTCTTCTAATAAGGTTATTTGTTATCTTTTGGTCATGCATCTCCTTATGTTTCAAACATGCAATATATGTCCAATATTATCACTTTCACACAGAATATATTTTACACATACTTTATATCATTACATTCACTATCATACTTGGTGATATACATATCATATGATATCACATACACACATCACACTTGGTGATAATTGTGTTATATATCATCACACATCGTATCAGCACATACACGCACCATACTTAATGATACGTCCATCACATATACTCAATATGGTTCTTCCGTTCCGATTAAATCTTGTCTTGCCTGATATTTTTGTCATTTCCTTTTCCCAGTGTCCCATACCACAGGTAGTTCATTCTAAGGGCCCGTACCCCTAATAGAACTCATCCGAATCAAAGTATATGCGGGTATACTTTAATTCTATCATAAGAAAAAGTTAAATATCATGCATTTCGAGATTAATTATACACATAAAACTCATTACACCCATGAACTCTTACATCATGGCACACATTCATTCATACAAACTGTACACTCACAGACATTCATTATAACAATCAATATTATGAAAACACCTAGAGGGGGGGGTGAATAGGTGTTATTGCTAATCTAACAATCTTTTTAAACTAAGTATGATGAATGATGCAACGATCTCTCAAAACAAGACTAAGAGCCGAATACCCCGTGAGAGGTTCTGAACTCCTTCCTCCCAATTCCCCTTAAATGGGTTAGAGGTGCGCAATGCAACCTTGTTGTATGAGATATGATCGATCAAGGCAAAGTATGATGGATGAATAGAGAGATGCACACAATATATCACAAGTATCACAAGCTTGAATTAATAGCACAAAGGAAGAAACAAGATCACAAGCAAGTAATTGAAAGCAATATAGAGCAATAGAAATTTAAAGCAAGAATGGACACAAGGCAATCGCAAACACAAGATGTTTGTTTCGAGGTTCGAGCCACCGCTCTACTCCCGCCTTCACCTCCGTGAAGGGTTTCCACTATCCACCGAGGACGCCTTACAATTTGGTCTACCGAAGACTCGAGCACCGAGCTCCACCAAGTACAATAACCTCTACCGAAGAGGTGTCTCCACAAGAACAAGAAGAGGAACAAGAACAAGAGTGATCACAACAAGATCACCAAACTCTTTTACAACACTCTCACTCTTTTTACAACTTCACTATAGAATGAGTTAGGGATTTTTGGCTCTATGAAGTGTAGTGAGAAAAACTCAGTTGTAGAGATGATTTTGCAAGGGAACACAACTGAAAAATAACTCAAGAAAGAATTGGAAATGGAGAGCTTAAACACTTTTCTTTTCTCTTTTGAAAATTTTGAAAACTAGAGGATTTTTCTTTTTTTTTATTTAGTAAGAGAGTCATCTCCTCTATTTATAGGGAGAAAATAGGTTTAAAACAATTTATTTAGAGCTTATTTGCTCTGAAAAGAACTGAAAAACCCTGTAAAAGTCTGCCAAAAACAGATCAAAAAACAGATTTCAGAATTGCACAAAGAGGAAAGAGCCGTTGGGCAGCAGCAGGCTTGGCGGTCGACCGGGCCGGTCGACCGCCAGCTCAGCTGGTCAAAGAGCCGTTGGCTCGGGTCTTCTGTCGGTCGACCGGCCGGTCGACCCAGAAGACCCGAGAGGCAAACCTGCTCTCAGACTTCCTCTAGCGGTCGACCGGACGGTCGACCCAGAAAACCCGAGAGCACTCCTGCTCTCAGACGGTCGACTGTCCGGTCGACCGTAGGACGTGCACAGACATGCACGCCCAGGCACAGTGGCCGGTCGACCGAGCCGGTCGGCCGGTCAGCCTGAAACAGGAAAAACAGGATATTTTTGACTTGAAAAATTTTGCAAAATAATTTTTGACTTTAAGGAAACTTAAGTAATATGCTAGTAGGGTATATAAACAATATCTAAACATGGTATTTATTTTTGTAAAAAATAGAGTCATGTAAATATATATTTTTAAGGCATGAAACCTAATTTAAAAACATGAAAACTTAAATACAAAACACACATTTTAACAAAACCAAATTTTGTGTGTGTGTGTATCCTAGAGCCAATATCCAAAACTCAAACTTTAACATTCTAATTCTTATATTGGTTCTAAAGACTTCAAGTTCTTCAAGAAGGGCTTTTCACCATATGATTTTTAACACTTGAGTCTTGAGCCCACTTTGAGTTGTCTTGAGTCCAAATAGGGTGTAAACCTTTTAGTAGAGTTAGAAACATGAAACACACTTAAACAATAAGCAATATTAGTACAAATAACTAATATGTTTTGTAATCATCAAAACACACTAAACAAGGGTGATTGTAATCTTGGGCCAACAATCTCCCCCTTTTTGATGATGACAAAACATATAGGTTATTTTAAACAAAAAATGGAAGAAGAGCTTGGAAAGCTCCCCCTCAAATAATGCTATGTATCAAAAAATATCAATGAAGAGCTAAATACATAAGGCATTGAAAACACATAGTTTTGTCAAAAACTCAAATGCATATCAAAAACTCAAAATTCAAATGCATCAACGTATACACAATAAACAACCAACATAAACGTATACACAATAAACAACCAACATAAACGTATACAGAATAAACAACCAACATAATCAAACAAACTCATACTTTTTCTCCCCCTTTTTGTCATACATCAAAAGGGTTATACAAACAAAATAGAAGAAATTTATCTTTAAGAATCCATAATGCAAACATTCAACTCACCACAAATAAATGAAAATCTAGCATAATTTAGAGGTTTAGTAAAAATATCGGCAAGTTGAAAATCGGTAGAAACATAATCAATATCAATATCACCTTTCTCATAATGATCTCTAAGAAAGTGATACCTAATGTCAATGTGTTTGGTTTTACTATGTTGATTTGCATTCTTTGTCATGTGAATAGTACTAGTATTATCACAAAATATTTTAACATGATCAAAGTGTAAATCATAGTCAAGGAGAGTATGTTTCATCCAAAGAACTTGTGCACAACAAGCTCCGGCCGCAACATACTCCGCCTCGGCGGTTGAAAGGGCTACCGAATTTTGCTTTTTGGAAGACCAAGATACAAGACAATTACCTAGGAATTGACATGTTCCACTTGTGCTCTTCCTATCTACCCTACAACCCGCATAGTCGGCATCCGAAAAACTCTTCATATCAAATAGTCCGATTTTCGGATACCACAAACCCATTTCAATAGTGCCCTTAAGGTATTTAATTATGCGTTTTACCGCTACTAAATGAGACTCCTTAGGACATGATTGAAAACGAGCACAAAGACAAACGGAAAACATGATATCCGGCCTACTAGCCGTCAAATACAATAAGCTACCTATCATGCTACGATAAACTTTAATGTCTACACTTTTACCTTGTTCATCCTTATCAAGCTTGGTAGTTGTTGCCATGGGAGTTTTGCTTACTTTAGATCCTTCAAGCCCGAACCTTTTGATGAGTTTCTTTGTGTACTTGGCTTGATTGATGAAGATCCCATCCGTCCTTTGCTTGATTTGGAGTCCAAGGAAATAGTTGAGCTCCCCCATCATAGACATTTCAAATTCATCCTTCATGCATGATTCAAAAGCTTGGCAAAGAGATTCATTAGTAGAACCAAAAATAATGTCATCAACATAAATTTGCACAATAAGAATATCTTTTTCTACATGTTTTGTAAACAAAGTTGTGTCAATTTTACCTTTCTTAAAACCATTTGAAATCAAAAATGAAGAAAGTCTTTCATACCAAGCCCTAGGGGCTTGTTTTAAATCATAAAGAGCTTTATCTAATTTAAATACAAAATTCGGATGTGTAGGATCAACAAACCGGGGGGTTGTTCAACATACACCTCCTCTTCAATAAAACCATTTAGAAAAGCACTTTTAACATCTATTTGAAACAATTTAAAATCTTTATATGAGGCAAATGCTAGTGTCATCCGTATGGCTTCAAGCCGTGCTACGGGTGCAAAGGTTTCTTCAAAATCGATTCCTTCGATTTGAGTGTAACCTTGGGCAACTAACCTAGCTTTATTCCTAACAACGTTACCCGATTCATCCAACTTGTTCTTAAAGATCCACTTAGTACCAATTGTTGGTCTATCGTGGGGCCTAGGAACAAGGTGCCAAACTTGGTTGCGCTCAAATTTATTGAGCTCCTCTTGCATGGCTAGCAACCAATATGAATCGGCCTCGGCTTCGAGGACATTCTTGGGTTCAACATGAGAAATAAATACATAATGTCCACAATAATCATGAAGTTTAGAGCGAGTGGTTACCCTTTTTGATACTTCACCTATGACGAGGTCCTTGGGATGATGAGGATTGTATCTCCAACCCTTTGGAAGTTGTTGAGTAGGCTCCACTCCATTTGTTTGATTTTCATTTCCTTGAGCCTCTTCTACTTTAGCTTCACTTCCTTCATCATCCTTTGGCTTGTCTCCCATAGTAGTAGTATCCTCCAAGGTCACTTTCTCCAAGCCTTCATCCAAAGCATCTATTTCTACAACATTCTTAACAAACAAGTTAGATTCTTCAAACTTAACATGTATAGATTCCTCAATAGTCAAAGATGATTTATTGAAGATTCTATAAGCCTTACTTGTATTAGAATACCCAACAAAAATTGCCTCATAAGCTTTAGCATCAAATTTTCCTAAATTATCTTTTGTATTTAAAACAAAACATTTACATCCAAAAACCTTGAAATATGAAACATTTGGTTTTCTAGAAAAGTACATTTCAAAAGAAGTCTTTGAAGTATTTTTACACAAGAAAGCACGATTTGATATATAGCATGATGTATTTACGGCCTCGGCCCACAAATAATGTGGTAGACCATATTCACTTAGCATTGTCCTAGCCATCTCTTGTAAAGTTCGATTTTTCCGTTCAACTACTCCATTTTGTTGTGGAGTTTTAGGACAAGAAAGTTCATGCTTAATTCCATGTTCTTCACAAAAAGTGTTAAAGGGTTGGTTAATGAATTCACCTCCTCTATCACTTCTTATTCTTAAAATCGAAACATCTTTTTCTTTTTCAACTCTTTTCTTAAAAGTTTGGAAATACGAAAAAGCTTGATTTTTGTGTTCAAGAAAGAAAACCCAAGTAAAACGTGAAAAATCATCAACTAAAACAAATGCAAATCTATTTTCACTTAGACTTTTGGTTTGTGTAGGGCCAAATAGATCCATATGGATTAACTCCAAAGGACGTGATGTCATGATATCCTTAATTGACTTGAAAGAAGACTTAGTTTGTTTCCCAAATTGACATGCGTCACAAACTCGATCCTTTTCAAAACTCAAACAAGGAATACCTTTCACCATTTCCTTTGTGTTTAACCTAGATATGTGGTCAAAAGAAATATGGCCTAATCTTCTATGCCATAACCAAGAGTCGTCATCGAGGGCTTTTAAACAAGTAATATTACAAGACATATTAGACATATCTATCATATAACATTACTTTCACGAAAACCAGAAAACACACAAGTATTAGAAATTCTATCAATTACTTTACAAGCTATATGATCAAAAATAACATCAAAACCTTTATCACAAAGTTGACTAACACTCAAGAGGTTATGCTTGAGTCCATCAACTAAAACTACATTTCAATTAAAGGGGATGTGCCGAGTTTTACATTACCAATACCGATGATTTTACCCTTGGCATCATCTCCGAAGGTGACGGTGCCACCTTCATGATATCTTGATAGGGTTGCAAAGTTGTTGATGTCCCAAGTCATGTGCCTTGAGCAACCACTATCAAGATACCACAATCCTCTACGTCTTTGGGCTTTGGAAGGTACCTATATCATTTAACAAAATTGTTGACTTTGGTACCCAAATTTTCTTGGGTCCTTGAAAGTTAGTGTTTCGAACCCATACATTATGATAAGATGCACTTAGTCTATCATAGCAAAAATTGGCTAAGTGTCCTTTCCGCCCACAATGTGAACATGAGAACACTCTTCCATACATGAATGCATGATGTGTGTGTGAAGTGTGAGCATGCTTTGGGGGTTTGCCACGATGTAAAGGTTGTGTGGTATGAACATGAGCATGAGCATGGTAAACATTTTTCTTAGGGGCTTGTTTCTTAGGAAACATGGCCTCTATCTTTTTCTTATCAAACTCACAATTTTTTAAAACAATTCCCAATGAGTCAATTCTTTCTTTAAGCATGGTAATCTCATTAGAATCAATTTGTGGAGACTTGCCTTTACAAGAAATCTTATACTTGTCAAAATCTTTTTGAGTGGAAACAAGAGTGGAAAGTAATTCATCCTTTTCTTTAGAAAGAGTAAAAACTTGATGATTAAGAGATTCATTTTCCTTTTTCATTTTTAAACACTTTTTCTTAAGAAAATCATAGTTATGTGATAATTCTACAAAAGTTTCTCCTAACTCATCCATGAAAAGTTCATCATTAGGAGAAGTGGAAGGGGTTACCTTGCTTGTGCTTTCATTAGCCATGAAGCACATGTTGGCGGTATCAATCTCCTCCTCGGATTCTCTCTCGGAATCCCATGTAGCTTTCATTGCCTTCTTCTTGTGAGGCTTCTTTGAGGTGGAGGGCTTCACTTTATCCGGACACTCCGCCACAATGTGTCCCGGCCTTTGACAATTGAAGCAAATAATTTTCCTTTCTTCTTTACCTCCTTGCCATCTCCTTCTTCCTTGAAATTTAGCCTTGTTGTACATCCTCCGGACGTTCTTCACAAGAAGTGAGAGCTCTTCGTCATCTCCTTCTTCTCCATCATCTTCGTCGGAGTGTGTGGATTGGCTTTTGAAGGCTATTGTCTTCTTCTTGGAAGGAGCCATGTCCTCCCTCACTTTCCTCTCCATCTCATGGGTTTTGAGGTTCCCAATGAGACCAATTAGCTCCATCTCCTCCTTGTCATTGAGTTCCTTCAAGGTTGTTGCTTTTACTTCCCATGAAGGAGGAAGAGCCCGGATGATCTTTCTTACTCTTTGATCGTTGTCGATAGCATCACCTAGAGAAGAAAGTCCATTAGTGATCTTTGTAAATCTTGTAACCATATCATCTATGGTTTCATTTTCTTGCATGCAAAAATTCTCATATTGGGACCGAAGAAGGTCAATCTTAGCCCTCTTCACTTGTGAGGTCCCTTAATGTGTAACTAGTAAATGTGTCCAAATTTCATATGCGGACTTGCAATGAATAACTCTAGCTATGTCATCATCATTAAGGGCTTGAAGTAGTGCATAGTGAGCCCTAGCATTGGCATCAAATTCTTTGGTCTCTATTTCGGACCAAGTGGATTCATCACCGGGGGGTGCACTAAAGGGTTTGGTCACGGCCTTTGCAACTCGACTACCTAGAGATTGCAAGAAAACGGTCATCTTAACCTTCCATATGGGAAAGTTAAGTCCATCAAACTTAGGGGGTGTCTTAATACCATCGACCATCTTTACTAAGTGAGAATGAATGAAATGATTAGCAATATTAGGATCTTTCTAGGGTTGTTAAGCCAAGAGCCTAGTAACCAAGCTCTGATACCAATTGAAAAACACCTAGAGGGGGGTGAATAGGTGTTATTGCTAATCTAACAATCTTTTTAAAACTAAGTATGATGAATGATGCAACGATCTCTCAAAACAAGACTAAGAGCCGAATACCCCGTGAGAGGTTCTGAACTCCTTCCTCCCAATTCCCCTTGAATGGGTTAGAGGTGCGCAATGCAACCTTGTTGTATGAGATATGATCGATCAAGGCAAAGTATGATGGATGAATAGAGAGATGCACACAATATATCACAAGTATCACAAGCTTGAATTAATAGCACAAAGGAAGAAACAAGATCACAAGCAAGTAATTGAAAGCAATATAGAGCAATAGAAATTTAAAGCAAGAATGGACACAAGGCAATCGCAAACACAAGATGTTTGTTTCGAGTTTGAGCCACCGCTCTACTCCCCGCCTTCACCTCCGTGAAGGGTTTCCACTATCCACCGAGGACGCCTTACAATTTGGTCTACCGAAGACCCGAGCACCGAGCTCCACCAAGTACAATAACCTCTACCGAAGAGGTGTCTCCACAAGAACAAGAAGAGGAACAAGAACAAGAGTGATCACAACAAGATCACCAAACTCTTTTACAACACTCTCACTCTTTTTACAACTTCACTATAGAATGAGTTAGGGATTTTTGGCTCTATGAAGTGTAGTGAGAAAAACTCAGTTGTAGAGATGATTTTGCAAGGGAACACAACTGAAAAATAACTCAAGAAAGAATTAGAAATGGAGAGCTTAAACACTTTTCTTTTCTCTTTTGAAAATTTTGAAAACTAGAGGATTTTTCTTTTTTTTTATTTAGTAAGAGAGTCATCTCCTCTATTTATAGGGAGAAAATAGGTTTAAAACAATTTATTTAGAGCTTATTTGCTCTGAAAAAGAACTGAAAAACCCTGTAAAAGTCTGCCAAAAAACAGATCAAAAAACAGATTTCAGAATTGCACAAAAGAGGAAAGAGCCGTTGGGCAGCAGCAGGCTTGACGGTCGACCGGGCCGGTCGACCGCCAGCTCAGCTGGTCAAAGAGCCGTTGGCTCGGGTCTTCTGTCGGTCGACCGGCCGGTCGACCCAGAAGACCCGAGAGCAAACCTGCTCTCAGACTTCCTCTAGCGGTCGACCGGACGGTCGACCCAGAAAACCCGAGAGCACTCCTGCTCTCAGACGGTCGACTGTCCGGTCGACCGTAGGACGTGCACAGACATGCACGCCCAGGCACAGTGGCCGGTCGACCGAGCCGGTCGGCCGGTCAGCCTGAAACAGGAAAAACAGGGTATTTTTGACTTGAAAAATTTTGCAAAATAATTTTTGACTTTAAGGAAACTTAAGTAATATGCTAGTAGGGTATATAAACAATATCTAAACATGGTATTTATTTTTGTAAAAAATAGAGTCATGTAAATATATATTTTTAAGGCATGAAACCTAATTTAAAAACATGAAAACTTAAATACAAAACACACATTTTAACAAAACCAAATTTTGTGTGTGTGTGTATCCTAGAGCCAATATCCAAAACTCAAACTTTAACATTCTAATTCTTATATTGGTTCTAAAGACTTCAAGTTCTTCAAGAAGGGCTTTTCACCATATGATTTTCAACACTTGAGTCTTGAGCCCACTTTGAGTTGTCTTGAGTCCAAATAGGGTGTAAACCTTTTAGTAGAGTTAGAAACTTGAAACACACTTAAACAATAAGCAATATTAGTATAAATAACTAATATGTTTTGTAATCATCAAAACACACTAAACAAGGGTGATTGTAACCTTGGGCCAACATATTATTCCTAAACTAATGACTTAAATAAATCTCTAGGCTAATACTGCCTTAGACCTACACCCGAATTCTACTTCAAGTTCCTAAGCCTAAGCTCTGACACCAACTGTAACGGTCCCAGGTTGAATTACCTCAAAATTTCATAATCATCAACCTTATTGCTCGTTAATCAGAATATACTAAGAATTTCGGCAGCATCTCCTCTGAAATATAGACTCCATCTCAATACAATAATTTAGATTTCGGCTAACATCAGCCTGCTTATAAATCTCATTTTCATCATATAGTTCATCCCAAGGTTCATCAAATAAACATATACATAAGAGTGCTTCCATGATATGATATTCTAACTTACAGTGACTAATAACATCAGAGTTTACAAAAGGATTCACATTCTACAACAAGTACATACGTTATCTCAGGAGAACATCCTTGCAGCTCTAAGTCGGACCTTCGCCTTGCCGCGACCTAAAAATATCAATCTGTGGTGGGATGAGCTCAACAGCTCAGTGAGTGAAGTCATTCAAAATAGAGTTTGTATTATACTGCCATCGTACTTGAAGTATTATACAGTTGGGCAATGTCAAAAATCAGTTTCAATACTTTCTACTTATGGTTGATACTGCAGCTTATAAATCATAGACTTTTTCTATTATCTGATACTTCCTATATGTATTCTTCTGGGTACACGTGACCAATATTTTATTAACATACAATCTCAATGATTTTGCAATACTTGACCTACTCGTTAGTCTCTTATAATCACCTCTCCGGATTCCAGTTTGTAACATGTTCGTATTTCATATATATAGTCATGGTCACAGCACAACTCTTAGAGAGCCTAATCTTACTAACTAGATTAGTTATAGTTCAATATTACACCTACCCCAATATACGTATGACATTACACACTACTCATGATAGTATCCAATTGTAATTGTGTTCATACATGAAGAAATACGAGACACTCACATCCATATACTGGATGTCTCAACAATCTATTACCCGATGTCATAGACAACTATATGCATACACTACGTGCCATACATATTAACATCCTTAATTCGGATATCATAAGTAATCATATCCATTTACCGGATATCATAAACAATCATATGCATATACTAGGTGTCATACCTATTAACAACCATAATTCGTATATCATAACAATCATATCCATATACCGGATATCATAAATAATCATATGATATACTAGGTGCCATACTATTAACATCCATAATTCGGATATCATAACAATCATATCCATATACCGGATATCATAAACAATCATATGATATACTAGGTGCCATACCTATTAACATCCATAATTCGAATATCATAACAATCATATCCCTATGCCGGATATCATAAACATATATTCAAGCATACTTCAAAAAAATAATATCAATACCCCCTTCGATCACCTCCGGTTCAACCCGGTCCCTTCCTCCGAAATAATAGATAACAACAATAAATAACAATAATACTTCCCTTTGGTCATCTCCGGTTAAACCGGTCCCTTCCTCAATACAATAAATAACAGCAATACTCCCCTTCGGTCACCTCTGGTTAAACCCGATCACTTCCTCCAATGCAATAAATAACAACAATGCTCCCCTTCGGTCACCTCCGGTTAAACCCAGTCCCTTCCTCCAATATGATACATGACATCATATACATACCTATACACATTTCTTATCACAAAGGCTATCACTTACATACCGATGTGTCACACAGTTAAATTCATGCGATTTCATTTCTTAATTCGTTAGTTTCGAGGAATTCTTATCATATTTAAGAGGTACCAAACACACACATAAGCATTCAACTTAATGATCCCCAATATCGTATCGGTCAAGTTCTGATTTTTAGTACCAGTATTCGCTTTTCCTAATCATAATACTTATCACCTTTTATCATTTAATTAACAGTCGGGATTTGTCATCATTTGCCTCTTTTATCCTCAGGCAAACTGCCTATTGGTTACAACTTGATTTAATTCAGAATCTTCTCATTACTTCTGATACAAGTGATAGTTACACGATAATTCTGAATTTAATGAATTATTACACTTTTGATATCATAATTATCCTTTATTTCAAGTAAGGACTGATTTTAGTACTTTTATTTGGTACAGCCCAAATTTATCCCAGATTCCACCAATACTGGTGTTAACGCTACTGACTTCTATATAGCATGTTTTGTTGTTGCTTACTTCTATCTTCGAGTTCCAAACCACACGGTCATTTACTAACCAAATCATTATCTGCATTCGCATATGAATCAAACCACACACATATATTCATGCGTACATATACACATGTTACTTACCAATACAGGGTTACTAATCTCTTCGACACGACGCTCAATCTTTCGTCTGTATTACTAACTTTCAATTATTAAGGTAATTATCTAACTCTTATCGGTTAGATATAATCAGTGTCACTATACAGATGTGACTTCTAAGCCTAATAAAGGATTCTGATGTTCTGATAAATCAATTATAAGGACACCTGAAAGTCTCCGGTATATAGAGTAGGCATACCAAAATACTAGTTTTATGCTGTCGGCATTTATTTTATTGATATCGAATTATCCATCATAATCGATATACTTAATATTAAGTTGCCAGATTTACTCAATACTGACTCTAATAGGTTTTTACCAGTTTAATTACTCACTTGATACTTATAAGCTATCATCGGTCACCCATTATCTGATAATCACTAGACTTGATCTTATTCAGTAGTTTTTCATTAATAATCATTAATCGCTAAAAGTATGATATCTACTTACGAGTTCTGATTCGAAGGTTTTATTTTTTCACTTCTCATCAGGTTCGATGAATCTTAATTATCTATCACTCAAATTGCTTTCAGTTGCTACCGATTAACAATTTAATCGATATATATATTATGTAGGCCATCAACTGACCTTTGATGCCTCAAGTGTGCAAGTTGATAAAAAAAATCACGTTATAAGCATATATATATATATATATATATATATATATATATATATATATATATATATATATATATATATATATATATATATATATATATATATATATATATCATGAAACACAACAAATATGAAAACAATATTCACAAGGTCAATACTCACATGCTACATAACATTTGAGTAACCCGCGTACTTAGCTTAACAATAAGCTTTTGATGTTCAATTTATTTATCAAGCATGTCCGGTAGTGCTAGGAATTCAGTTGCTCTAATTCAGTTCATTATCAATTACTTTGATCAGTTCCATCATTATCGGTACACGTTCACAATTGCTAATTAACCGAAATGTCCTGATCCCATCTGAGTTATCAATATTAACAAAACCTTCAATAGTTTAGTCAATACACTATTTCTATCATGCTGCATCAATTACATATATCCCAATTGATAGAGTTTTCTATATCACGGTTACATCGAGTTACTCGAAGATAATTTTCAATTTCATTTGCTTAGTTCAATTCTAATATCAACTTCGGATTCTGCTTTACCAGTGTCAACATAATCAATTCTATAATTATCCAATCATGGTTGATGGGTCTCAAGTGATCTTTTATCTTAACTGATTTCTATTTATCACTTATTAATAATTAAACATTCATGATCTGTAATCGATTTTCCGTTGTCACTATTTCCCCCACTCACCGGGTATACAGGTGTTAACCAATTGCCATCCGATTTATATAATTCATAACTATACGTTTCATAACAGTTCGACTATCGTTTGCATATAATATCAATCTTCATTAAACTATCATCATTATTATATTAATAGTCAATACACATGCAATCACGGTGTGTAATAGAATCGGAGATAAACTTTACCCACTTAATGACTTTCAGGTTGAGTGACATCAATATTCATCACAGACGGGTAGATGGTATTAGCGAAATTTATACTTTATCATTTCTATCAGAACCTGGCACTTAATTGTTCGATTCTCAATCCTAGTAAATACTCGCAACATAGACATGATACTCAGAATTTCACAAACACATAACTTATGTGGCATATGTCTATGTGCAACCATTTTAATACACTTACAGTCTCTTAATGGTCATGTTATACAAACTTTAAATTATATTCTCAATTTCGTATCATACCCGTATTATGTTCACGCATAGATATATAACACGTCTGCAATTCATTATTCGGGATATCCTATTGGATTTCGGTTCTACAACAACCATTCACTTTTATAATATTTATCATAATCATCGTAATAACATCTTAGCTCCATTGGATCAATAATTTCTCAATACTAATTATTTCTAAATTGGGAAAAAAATACTTAAGTTAGGACTTTCACTCATCGGGTATACCGATAAATTTTAAACACCCAATACCGTATACTGATACACAAGATGTGTAGCTCTCATTTTCACCATCACAACGGCTCAAGAATCGTCCGAATCCGACTTCGGATGGCCAAGATATCATTTGGAAACCAAAACCAATATAAAAGGTTAGATACGTAATAACTGAAAATATTCAGGGGGCTGTTTGCAATTTTTCAGGGCCCCAAAATAATTATTCAGTCTCGCAGGGGCTAAAATGAAATTTTACCTTATTGGGTCGGGTTTGGGTTAAACCCAAAACCCAAACCTGTTTGAGTTTTTCACCCAAATTAACAACAGTCGTGCGCTGCTGCTGCCGCCCTCGCGCGCCTACCGCCTGGTCGGCGCGGCTGCCCCGTCGGCGCCCGCGCCGCTCCGACGTCCCTGGCCGCTGGAGGGCCCCACTGAGTGAGCGGGGGGGTGGGGCCTAGCGCCCCCCTCCACCTGCGCTGCCGGCGCCTGGCGGGCCTCTGACGTACCGCCGGCCATCACCAGAGAGGAAAAGAGAGTGGGAGAGAGAGAGAAAAAGATGAGAGAGAGAGAAGATGGGAGTGAGGGAGAGAGAGAGGGAAAGTTTTTTATTTCTCTCTTCCCCACCTACTCCCCATACCTTCCATACTCATTATTTTTATTTTATTTTTATTTTTCTTTTCTTTTTCTTTTTTCTTTTTCTCCCTCCTCTCTATAACAAGAAAAATATAATTACAATTAAAATTAAATACCAATACTTGGTATTCAAACAAATATTTCATGAGTTAAACACATTTACATAATTTTCACATATTATTTTACTCAAAACAAATTAATAAATAATTATAAAAGAATTTCCCGGTAAGATACCAATCACTAATTCTCATTATCGATATAGAATAAAAAAATATCATACAAATTTCTAACAATCTCTTTAACACAATTTCTAATAATTAGTCCAGAGTCTAATAACTCGGGTGTTACAACCATCATGAGGTAATTTTCCTTCCCTCTCCGTTTGTTTCATGTATGTACACATTCATGATGCAATGAGGACAATGCATGAGATAAGTGTGGGGGAGGGTTTATTAACATAGTTAGTTTTACATTTTCTTTCTTTTACACTTCTTTTTAAGTTTTTAAAAAAAATTTCTTTTGTATAAAAACTCTTTTCTTGTCTTTTTACAAAACTTTTTGAAATAAGAGAAATAGTTTTAATTTATTATTAAGAAATTAAGATTATCTTAGGAATTAGGAAGACCTAAAATTATAAAATTTTAAACTGAGTCAAAATAATAGATCTCGTTTAAATTTAGGATAAAAAAGTAAGACTCGAAAGATAATTTGATTTTGAATTTTTTGCCTTTTATTTATTCACTTCACACTTACATAATTTTTGGGATTGAAACAAAAACTGAATATCCCATAAAAAATATATATAAAAAATGAAATGATGATAATAAAAATCACATATTGAAATTGGGTACTTATGCCTTAGGAAGCATGATTATTCATACCAAAAACGGTGGACAAAAATAAAATACTCCCCTTTAGTTTTGTGACCTTGTTTACCCGAGTCCTTAAGTTGAGAGATGTTTTCTCATCTGGTGACCTAGAACTATCTGATTTGGGAGTAGGGGTGCCAGCAGATCAGGTACGGATCGGATATTCCCTCTATCATATCCATATCCGCACCCAACCTTCGGATACGGCTACAGATACGGATATTGGTGGATGTGAAAAATGATATCCGTATCTGTCAAGATCGGATATCAGATATAATTCGGATATTAGTGGATCGGATGCGGATACTAATCGGATATGTAAAAATGGATATGGTCAAAGATAAATTAAACATAAATACTTATATTACTTTTTATCTCATCTACTACAATATCAAATGTGATACATACTTTGATATTATTATGTACATATCAATACTTCATCGAATTCATTGTCATTCGACTTCTATAATAATAGATTACATGACCTCCGGTGCTAAATGCCGATTCAGATGCCATGGTTGATGTCGAAATACTCAAAATATCTTGTGGTACTCTTGCAAGAATCGAATACATTCCACTATTACTTTTTCACCAACTCAAAATATCAAAATTTAATGCCTTATTCTATTGAAGAATAGTCTCCTCCATACCGATATCATTATGAAGCACGTAACATTCGGATATCAGATCAGATACGAAAAGACATTACTTTTACCATATTCGTATCCGTACCTACCTTTCGGATACGGATACGAATACGAATATTGACGGATGTGAAAAAATGACATCCGTATTCAGATTGGAGGCAGATTCGAATGCGGATATCCGCGGATAATCCATATCCGATGGCACCCCTATTTGGGAGTCAACGGCTAAAGGCTCACTATCCGGATAAATAAGAAAGCCTAAGAAAATTAAGGGAAGAAAAAATAAAAATAAGAGAAAAAGATAAATATATACAAAATCAATGACATGAAAGTTTGAGTCAATTTCCTAAAAATCTTCACAGTTCACAAAGTGCATATTTTTCTAAGAGTTTTATGGAAGATCAAAGAATCAATATAATTTTAAATTCTTACATTTAATTTATAACAAGATTTTACATTTTGACTTAGTTTAAGGAAGAATAATTTTTTGTTAACCTATGACGTTGAATCACTTGTATTTTCGCAAAAATACTTCAACATTTTTTTCTATATCAAAATGCATTTTCAAAAATACTGACATTTGATTTCTTTTGTTATGATTTTTCGGGTGTAGTCCGTTGAAAGCTCTCAGGAGACAAAACTCTTTCTCCAGGAGAAACCTAGAGGTTTAACGGCTTGTTGCACATGCTCAGTGCAATAGTGTCACCTGCGAAAGTGGTGTAATAAATTTTCTCACTTTTTTTGTTTTGCTCGGGACGAGTAAAAGATAAGTGTGGGGATGTGATTAGTCTCTAAAACTGCATATTTCATACCACATCTTCACATTTATTAAATATTAAGTTCTGCTAATAATGCCTCTCTTGTGTGTTTCTAGGTTCATGGCATGAAATAAAAAAGAAGACCCAAAATCACCATTTAATTGGTGATTAAAAGCCTACTAAGATAACCATTGACTTTGGAGGGTGGTTTCATCAAAACCAGGGGCTCAAATCCAGAAACGAGCAAGTACAACCGAAAGAAGGGCGAAAGGACAGTGCGTGGCAGGAGGCGTCGCGCGCACGACCATACTATGGCCGCGTAAGGCCGCGCTTCCGCGGATCTAGTATGGAGCCACGCGCCTAGATTCGACGCGCGGCTCCGTACACTGTCCCTGGTGCTCTTCTTCGTCTATAAATATCTGGGGCTTTCCAGAGCTCAGGAAGAGGAGTTTTTGAGTAGTTTTTAGGTTAGTTTTAGGATTTTCTTTTCTTCATATTGTAGTTTAGGGTAGTTTAGGTTAGTTATTCTTCTTCTTCCTCCTTTTGTATTTTCTATTTCTATAGATCTTATAATAGGAGAGAGAGTGGTACATGGTTGGAAAGCAATAGTACTTGTAATAGAAGGTGACAATCTATGAAAGATTCTCTCTTTACCTCTTTTTGTTTTTTTTCTCTAACTCCTTTTACATCTTTAGCTAATTTTCTCTCATGGCAACTAACCACTAACCACTAACTTGCTAACTTCTTACTTGATAATCCACATGAATCTAATACCCTCTACTTGGCCTTGCTCTTGCAAGAGCCATTGATGACTCATGATGATGGATTTTAACACTCTGACATCCTAACTCTCTAACAAGCTAACATTACTTTATTCCATGCTTACTCTTATTTAGTTTTGATGGTTTAAATGTAGCTTGTACTTTTTGTTGAGTTCAGATGTGATGAAGGTCATGCTTTGAAACGCCCTTGCACTAAAGGCTAGTGATGGCCAATGATACATGTGAGGCAACTATCACTAAGAGGTTAGCATGGTTAGTGGAGCCATTAGTAGTTAGTAGCCATGGATTTTCTCTCTCCTTTTACTTTATTTTAGATATACAAACAAAAACCATAAATATTTTCTTTTCTATGTTTCCCACTTTTTCGTGTTTCACCATACTTTTCTCTTATCATTCTTTATTTTCTTTTCTTCTCATTCTTTAAAATGTTGAAGAAACTTTAACATATACGTGAACATTCAGGTAAAGCTTCCATCGCTTCCCGTCCTTATAGATTCGACCCGTTTAGCCTCTATGCTATAGCGGAAGTATCGAGGAAGCCAAAGCACACACACTTTAACTCTTGATTTCAAAACATGCACTTTTTGTGCGCAATTTTCCCCGATCAGACATCCATATCAGAAAATCTGATTCTGTTTAGGAGTTTGTTTTAGGGTGCAATTGGATTTCAAATTGTTTTTGTTTTAGTTTCCTAATTAGATTAAACTACTACTTTTAAAATTTATTTAAAGGCCATTATATTTTTTGTTTGTACATAATACACAATATTTTGTTAAATTCAATTGAGATTTTTCTCTTAAATTACTCGTGGATTCGAGTTGTTATCTTTTGCTCGTGGATTTGAGTTGTTTACTCGTGAATTTGAGTATCATCCTACCTGAAAGTATCTTTTAGGGTTCATTGACACTATAACGAGATCTAGCCGGCGTTGTTCGCTTCCTTGTCTGCGTCAATTGACTTCAGTATCGGCGGGATTTGGTCGGGCCCCTGACTCGACCCCTTTAACGAGTTCTTTGTGCTTGTAGGTTTTATCCACCAAAACCCACAGTTCCCAGTTTGTTTCCCAGTCCATATAAACAACTTTGTTTTTGCATAAACATTAATGCCGTCTGTGAGAATCCGCGAACAGAGCACCCAACCGACAATTACAAAATCATTAAGGATGACATGGAATCATCCACGCAACACATTACAGAAGCAATTCAACCTATGGCGGTCAATCAAAGTTGGCAGTTCTCAGTTCATTTCCTAATTCGTGTATATAGGTCTATTTTGCACAAACAGTTGCTATATAATTTTTTTCTCCCGGTGGTAATACAAGGCCAAAGTCTTGTTGTAATATTTCATAAAGTAGATGTTAGGATTATGACTGGAATACGTCGTGAAGGTAAACGAAACTTCAAAGATCAAACAACGGATGTACACAAGAAGCTATGCACAATATAAGTCGGCTTATACTTTGTATAGTTGACTTATGATAAGATTTATTTGACTAATACATTGGTATAGTCGACTGATCTTACAAACAGAGAGTGAGGGACTCAGATATTTTACAAATTAGTTGACTTATACTCATGTATAGTCGACTAATAGACATGATTAGTCGACTTATACATTGGTATAGTCGACTAATATCGGGTCTGTCTTTTTTCTTTTCTAGATCTGTTTTCAGTTTTGAATTGGATTCGAGTTTTCTTTCCTCTGAGACAATGATTATTCATATTGATGAAGTTTGTATAGGATTAGGAGAGTCCTATGGCATATAAATAAACTCTTAGGGTTGACCTTTAATGTATTCAATGTAACACAATAAAAAAAAGAGATTTGTGTGAGCAGTTTTAGCCATAAGGGTTCACTTCTCTAGGGGCTATCAAAGGGCTTGTAATCTTCTTAGCGAGATGTGTAAGTGTTTCTTATTGTACTCCTCCAAAGTTTAATAAAGTTTATCCCTTTCTCCCGTGGACGTACATACGAGCTGTTTGATCGGTAGAACCACGTTAAATTGTGTGTTGACTTTTTATACCTCAGAATATCTTCTTCCTTTTCTTTTTCTTTTCGTAGTTCATCGATCTTGTGTTGCTTCAGCTGCGCCGCCCTAAAGACTGATCGTGGGAGTAATTCATGATAAATGGAATTAGAGCGTATAAATTGTTTCCCAACTATTGGTATCAGAGTAAGATCAACGTGAAGATGTCTGCGATCAAGTTCGATATTCAGAAGTTTGATGGTGTCATCAATCTCAGCAGGTGGCAGATTAGCATGAACACCATATTAACTTAGAGCAGGTTAAAGAACGCACTGCTCGGGAGGGAGAAAAACCTCAAAGCATGAAGGAAGAAACTTAACAGAAGTTGGATGAGAAAGCCTTAAGGCTATTCAACTTTGATTAGCGGACGAAGTGTTTGATGAGTTTCCTATGGAGAAAACAACATTCTCGTTATGGGAACAACTTCAGGACCACAATCTAAAGAAGTCGTTAGTGAATCGGTTGATTCTGAAGCATAATCTCTTTTTTCTCCGCATGCATGAAAGTTATAATATCTCTAGTTAATAATAATGTATTTTTATTTTTTTCTAAATATTTATTTTACTTTACTTATTATTTTATTATTAATTAACTTGATTTATGACTCATGAATGTAGGATCAGGTTAGTATCGTGGAACATAGGTTCTCTTACATGTAGATTAGAAGAGTTAGTCGATGTTATGATCAGAAGACATGTTAGTATTTTGTGTATGCAGGAGACTAAGTGGGTAGGTGAAAAAACTAAAATTATAGAGCCTTGGGGTTATAAACTTTGGTATGCTGATAGAGATAGAAATCGTAATAGAGTGGGTGTGAACATAGACAAACAATTGCTTGATGACGTAGTGAAGGTTAGGAGGAAGTGTGGTAGGATTTTACTATTTAAACTTATTTTAGATAGGGAGATTTTTAATGTTATTAGCATCTGTGCACCACAAGTAGGATTTGATGAGTCTAGTAAGCGTCAATTTTGGGAAGATTTAGATGAGATAATGTAAGGAATACCCATTAGAGAAAAGTTTTTCATAGGTGGAGACCTCAATGGGCACGTAGGAACTAGTTGTTATGGTTTGATAGTGTACATAGAGGATTTAGTTTTGAGGAAAGAAATGAATCAGGTAATTCGATTCTCGATTTTGCTTTGTTTTATGATTTGATCTTAGTGAATACCTAGTATAGGAAGAAAGAGTCTCACTTGATCACTTTTAGAAGTGGATCAAGTGTGAGCCAAATAGATTTCTCTTTAGCTAGGAGAGTGGATAGAGGTAGTTGCATTGATTGTAAGGTAGTACCGAGTGAGAGTGTAGTAACCCAACATAGACTCTTAGTTTTAGATGTTCAGATTAGAAAGAGATTTAGAAAGATTAAAAGTAAGTTAGATCCTAAGATTAAGTGGTAACCGCTAAAAGAAAGTAACCAAGAAGTTTTTGTCGATCGACTGTACTTGAAGCAGATTAGAAAGTCCAAGATGATCCCAATACAACATGGAACAAAATTACTAGTTACATTAAAAGAGTAGTTAAAGATGTACTTTGTAAGTTATAGGGTGGTGCTCCACCATTTAAGGACACATCATGGTGGAATGAAGAGGTAAAAGCTGCCATTAAGATCAAATGAGACTCTTACAGAGATTTGAAGAAAAATTGTGATGGAGTGAGTTTTAAGATGTATAAGCTAGCCAAAAGGAGGCTAAGAAAATTGTTTAGAATGCAAGAGTTAAAGTGTACAAAAAAGTGTATGAGAAGTTGGACACCAAAGAGGTTGAAAAGAATATATATAGAATTGCTCGAATAAGGGAGAGAATGCTAGAGACTTTTGTACTGTGAGGTGTGTCAAAGATTGAGGATCAGAAAGTTTTACTTCGAGATGAAAAAAATCAAAAAAGATGGAGAGAGTATTTTGATAGTTTGCTCAATAGTAGTTCTACTCAAGATTTGGGTGACCTTACCATTCAATGCCAGGATATAAACCATAATTATATGCGCAGAATTAGCGAATCTGAAGTTAAAAAGGCCTTGAAGAGGATGAAGTCAAGAAAAACTGTTGGCCCGAATGAAATTCCTATTGAGGCATGGAGGTGCTTAGGAGAGATGGGCGTGAGATGGCTGACAAACCTCTTTAATACGATCTAACTAACTAAAAAGATGCCAAATAAGTGGATGAAGAGTACCCTAATATCTCTCTATAAGAACAAGGGTGATATTCAAAGTTGTTCAAACTACCGTGGAATAAAACTCATGTATCATACCATAAAGCTTTAGGAAAGGATAATTGAACACAGGTTAAGGTAGATGTTAAAATATCAGAGAACCAGTTTGGGTTCATATCGGGGCGATCGATGACAGAGGGTATTCATTTGCTTCGTCAACTTATAGAGCGATTTTCAGAGGGGAGGAAAAAATTTGCATTTAGTCTTTATTGATCTAGAAAAAGATTGTGATAAAGTGCCGAGAGAGGTATTATGGACATTGATGAAAAAGAGAGTTCCCATCAAATATGTTTACATAATCAAGGACATGTATGATGGAGTAGTGGTAAATGTCAGAATTTATGGAGGCATAAACAAGTGCTTTTCTATCATAATTAGATTGCATCAAGGATCTGCATTGAGTCTATTCTTATTTGCCATAGTGATGGATGAGTTTACTAGAGCTATTCAGGATAAAAAATCGTGGTGTATGCTATTTGCTGATGATTTTGTCCTAATCGATAAGACGAAGGCTAGGGTAAATGCCAAATTGAAGCTATGAAGACAAACTCTAGAATCTCGAGATTTTAAATTACGTCAGGCCAAAACAGAGTATATAGAATGCAAATTCAGTAAACAGGGAATCTGAGATTATAGTATTGTGACACTAGACAGATAAGGAATACTGATGAGCAGTAATTTTAAGTACTTGGGTTTTATTATTCAAAAGGATGGGGAGATCAATAGTGAATCAATCATAGGATCTAAGTCAGCTGGTTGAAATGGAAAGGTGCAACAGGAGTTTTATGCGACCATAACATTCCGTTGTGACTGAAGTGAAAGTTTTATCGGATTGCTATTAGGCCAACTTTATTATATGGCACAGAATGTTGGGCTATAACGAGATATCATGCCCAAAAGATGAGTGCAGCAGAGATGCGCATGCTTCGTTGGATGTGTGATAACACGAGGAGAGAAAAGGTGAGAAATGAGGATAAAGATAGGCGTAGCCCCTATAAAAGAGAAGATGAGAGAAAATCGCCTGCTACAGTTTGATCATGTGCGACGTAAACCTACAGATGAGCCAGTCCGATAAGTAGAGCGTATCAAATTAGGGTAAGTTAAAAGAGCTCAAGGGAGACCGAAGAAAACATGGATGAAGGTGATACGACAAAGATATAGAGGCTAAAGGTCTTAATGAAGGCATATTGCTCGATAGGAATGAGTGGAGAAAGTTGATCCATGTGCTCGATCCAACGTAATTCTTTTTGGTTCATGTAGCCTTCCCCAAATACTTGGGACAAATGGCTTAGTTGTTGTTGTTTGTATGACTTATTGTTATTATTAAATTATAAATTATTTTGAGATATAAAATATTATTAATTATTATTATTAATCGTTATCATTAGTAGTGTTGTTTCATTATGATTATAATTATAATTATTGTTATTAATATTACTATTGTTATGGTTATTTTAATTATTATTAGTATTGTTAATTATTATTGTTATTATTATTGTAGTTATTATTTTTCCTAGATCAAGCCCCCTTCCTTTCCTCTTTAATTATCTTTTCCTTTTATTTTCATTATCTCTTCCCATTATTTTTCATTGGCTCATAAACCCAAACACAAACCTATTAGCTAAGCCCAAACCCAAAACCTATTAATCACTCTTCCTATATAATTATCCTCCTAATCCTAGCCCTAACCCTAATTAACCTATCTCTCCTTCATCCACAACAGCAACAAACCCACCCCTCCTTCTGGTCTTCTTCGTCGCGCCTGCCTACTCCTCTCATTGTCGCTGCACACCACTAGGCCTTCACCTCCTGCAGAGCGTCCGTTCAATCAACCTCCACCAGTGCCGCCATGCATTCACGCAGCACAACCTCCTTACGACCTAGTCAACAACCATCTCCCCACATCATCAGTCTCATCCTAACCTTGCGCAACCACTTAGAACCCAACGCCACTTGCTCTCCTCCTCTTCAGGCCATGACCGCCACAATGTTCGTCCTCCGACAACACCACAACCACCTCGGCCAACCCGAATCCTCTCCACCACCGAGCCCTACTCCTCCGCGGCGCACCCACGCACAAGCCCTTCCTCCTCTATGGCTGAGCTCCACCATCCAACCTCCACCTTCACTACCATCTCTTCCCATATCTTCTCAGGTAGCGCCTGTTGACACTTAAAAAAGACAAGATTCTCATTGGTCTGAACGATGTCTAAACTTGTTGACATTTACAAAAGACAAGGGACAGACGAGCTGAAGACCAGTTTTCACCCACCTCCAAGGGACAAGGAAGCAGCTTGGACTCCACTGATCCAGCAAGCAGAACAGTGAACCCGGATTGTTTCTAAACAGACCTCAGCAGGTCTAAGATGCTAGCATTTAGCATTACATTAGCCCAAGGAGATAGCCTCGATTGAGAGGCTAGCATCATCCAGAGCATCGCCAGGAAGCTAACTGATAGCTTCGCCGAAAAGCCTCTTTTCGGACCTCGCCAAGAGTTACCTCTAGCTCCGGTATGAGCTTCAAAGCAGGCAGCTCTGATATCAGCCTGCTATGGTCAACTTTGACCAATCAAATCTCCTGATGAGATCGGATCCAATCTGATCAAATCCGATTAGGATTCAAATATGGCGGGTGATTGCCGCAATCTCTTGACTCTCTTGAAACGAGTAAGAGAATCAGAGAAAATCCTCCAACGAGATGGAAAGGATCAAAACAAATCGGAAAGATCGACCGACTTGCCATTTCCTAGCTCCGCAGAAGCTATCCTAGCCTCGCAGCAAGGCTACTTTCTAAATTCAAATAGATTCGGTTCAATCTGTTTCCATATCTTCAAAGGGGACGATTATACCCTTGCTTTCCCTATAAATAGCCCATCAAGGGTACAGGGACAGAGGGAGAGGAGATCGGGAGAGACTTCAAAGAAAAAAAAAGAGAGGACTCCACAAGCAGAGGCTTCTTTACAACGCACTGTGCGTTCTCGAATTCAGAGACTCTTTAGAGAAATACTTCTCTCTTTCAGGGTGGTGATACCCTAACAACCTCTTTTCCTCAAGGAATCTCCGGAACCAGGCGAGAAGGAATTCCTCACAGAAGGCGGTTTTGAGAAGTAGCAAGAGGGTTCTATCAACCCTCTATTCTCTGATTCCCGGAACCAGGCGAGAAGAGAATCTCATCGCTCGCATCGTCAAAGGGACAAAGTGGTCGCGCGCTGACCAGACTCCTATCGGCACACTTCTCCAGAATCTCTGAGGAGATCTACTTGTAATCTTTTTTTTAAGAATACTTGTAATTTAGCTCCTCAAACTCTTTTTTTGTAAGTTTTCCCCTTTGCAAACATAATGGAAAACAAGGTGGCGACTCCGCTGGGGACTGTATTCTCCTCTGCTGAGAATCAAGTGTCGCAATGCGACGAACAGACCCTCGGGTCTATCTCTGAATTCAGAAAAGCCGGTGCAGCCAGATCTTCTCTGGCTAAATCTTCAAGCAAAGTCTCTGCGAGGACGGAAAAGGTTCCCTACAAACCTGCCGCAGTTCTCTGGCGCAACAAGGAAACATGCCCGCAGCCCAGGTCCTGCACTTTTGAGAACCTGGTTATCCAGATCGATCAAGGAAGATTTGAAGAAGTCCTCTCTGGGGGTGGCCTGACGCTTCGAGCACGGAAGCACAGGAAGGTCTTCATGACCAAGGTTTCAGATCAGAAACCAGAGGCGGAATTTTGCCAGCACCCCACAGCCCCGCTTGTGGCTATTCAGGTTCCCTGCGAACCTAGAAGACCCCTGTCAAGGCTGATATGGAAGCCTAAATAGGAGTCTTCAACCAAAGCTCCCGGTATAGTCATGCCGAGACTGCGCCTCTCCCGCGAAGAAAAGGGTAAGATGCCCATCTGCCCTGACGACGCTGCCAGCCATAAAGTCACGACGGCAATCATACCGTCGCCTGAATCAAGGGCAGCAAAGCCTTTTGTCAGCCTCGCTTCCACAAGTGAAGTTATTGTACCACAACGAATTCACTGGGTTCGCGGCCGCAAGGCTAAGACCGCAGTGTTATCTGAGGTTGATCCCCTTCGCAGCAGAATAGCGGGCAAAGCACCACAGCGTGCTCCGCTTCCCAATTCATCAGGCACTAAGCTCGCACCCGTCGGTGAAGCTAGCGCAAAAGTACTATTCAGTACTAATCCCTTCTGCAGGGATAAGAAGAACGGAGCATCATCCCTTGTACGCTCCAGAAAGGCCTCTCCATGGGTTTGTTCAGGCTCTGTTGAGCCTAACATGCGACAATTCTTGACAAACAAGCGGGAATTGGAGTCTCTCCAAACCACTTCCCCTTGTTGTCAAAGAGGATGCCGACTTGTGACAATCCATTCAGCCCGCTGTCGGCAATATCCAATCAAGGCTGCATCTCCGCACCGTCAATCGGTGTTTGACCGGTTGTCCACACATGCCACAGAGAAGCATCATGGAAGGAGCACTTCGCGAGGCCCAGCCTTCGCGTCCGTCAACATGACCGGAAGAGTACGAGAGCGACACAGGGAAGGTCATACATCTGATGATACCCCTTTCGGCTCCCCAGATCCAGATTATAGCCCGGGCTTGGGTGAAGTCTTGGTGCAAGAAGAAGGTGTTTTCCGAAACACCAGATCCAGGGTGGCGATACCCTATAATTATGAGCAGCCTTCCTCCTCGACGGTCCCAACCGTGCCACAGCCCAGGCGGTCACCCCAATCATCCGATGGAGAAGATGAAGACAGCGGGTATGCCTCTTCAGCAACAGTCAGTTCTGTGCGAACGGACAAAGCATCGGTCAATATGACCGATAACGCCAATGATGACCTTCGTCGGCGTTTGGAAGCTCAAGAGCAAACCTCCAGGACCCAGCAGGAAGCCCTGGACAATATTCAACAGATGCTTGCCCAACTCCTCAGCAATCGGGGCGGCGATGATACCGGAAGCCACCACGATGAGGAGGGACACTTTAGCAATGATCCGAAATCCAAGGGAGGTTCTTCCCTAGATGCTGAAGTCCTTAAAGGCCTTCAAGCTCAAATTTCATCCCTGGCTCAGAAGGATGAATTGAAGAAAGTGGGGGTAGTCCGTCCTTACCCACTGGAATGGGATTCAGTGCCATATCCGCCAAAGTTCAAACCACCAACGTTGCATACGTATGATGGTAAAGGCTCGCCCAATTAGCACATCTACTATTTCCGGTCCCAGACCGGTAATGTTCTAAACAACGACGCCATCATGGCTAGGTTGTTCATCGGCACCTTGAAAGGGGTGGCATTCGACTGGTTCCGAAGCCTTCCTCAGGGCTCTATCAATTCCTGGGTCGACCTGGAAACTCGGTTCCTCTCTCGCTTCTATGAGGATGACACCGAAGTGACCATGGACAAGCTCCTTTCCACTGTGCAGAGGAAAGGCGAATCTGTCCGTGAATACATGAGCGGTTCAGAAATCTATCTCTGATGTGCCCAGCAGGGATGCCTTTACCCATGCTTTTACAAATATGCAGACACAACTTCTTAGATCAAGTAGAAGTCCGCATGGGGGCTGTCAAAGCCCATACTTGGAAGGAACTGGTCGAACAATCTGAGATAGCCGAGAAATCGGCTAAAAAGTTTGAGCCATCCGCCCCTAGAAGCAAATGGGGCGCAAACAACAAAGGGCGCAGCGATCTCCCGCAGTCTTCCCAAGCTAAAGGGAAGGAAATTATGTCCGTCGAGCTGACCGGGGACATGCAGTCAAAGGCCAAGAAGAGCGGCTTCAACAATCAGGAGCCCAAGTTCCCTCCTAAACAGTACTCCTTCAGAGACGACCAGGTAGTCACGATATTCCATCTGCTCCACAAAGGGAATAAGATGAAGCTGCCAGATGCTCGACGCCCTGATGAGATAGGGCGCACAAACGATCCCAAGTACTGCCTCTACCACAGGATGATCCACCATCCTACTGACAAGTGCTATGTTCTCAAGGATAGAATTCAAGCCTTGGTCGACGCCGGAGTCCTCACACTGAAGACGGAGCAGAAGAAAGTCACTGCCAATATGGTGACTCTCGAGTTCGGCAGCACCCAGAAGGTCACAGTTCCTGACGGGACCTATCCAGCCCCGGCGCCGCGGTTGGAAGTCAAGCATCCTCCAGCCATGACTCAATACAACAAGGGTCTCGTCCCTTTGACATTGGAGACGGGGGGGGATACACCCTGACCTCGTCCAAGACGTACAGCGGACGTCGAAGGACTCCAGCAAAAAGGGCAAGTCCTGCAATGTCATCTCTGTCCTGCCAGATGATGGTAATCTTACTTCGGCTTCCCTTAGCGATTCAGAGGGAGAGAAGCAAGCCTGTACAGTGCAGGCAGATGCGCCCCAACAGACGGGCACCCGGTCTGAAAAGTCATATCAAAGGCAGTATGACAAGCCTACTGACGATATACAGCAGCAAACGACGTCAGTACCAATGCCGGCATCCACTCCAATTCCAGCCAAGGGAAAGGAAAAGCCTAAGGAGGTGCGGTTCGACCATGTGTTGAAGAAACCGCCAAGCCAAGGGCTGGACACGCCCTTTCGCTTTGATATATTGGCCCACTTAGCCAATATCCCGGCTCGTATCACAATACACGAGCTTCTTCGTCTCTCTAAAGAGACAAGAGAGGCACTCAGAGATGCGCTGGCCAACTCGGAGTCCTTTCTGACATGCATGCCCGAGGTTCCTGGCGTTGAGATGCGGCCTTCCTGCTCAGAGTGTCATCACGCGCAATCCAAGGTGCCTGCTATTACCTTTACGGCGGAAGATATGCTTCTCAAAGACAACAAACATGATCGACCTGTACTATACCGGATATATCGGTTCAACATGCATTGAAAGAGTACAAGTCGATCCGGGGTCTGCACTCAGCATCATCCCCAAAAGGCTCCTCTATTTCCTCGGCATACCATTGTACAGGTTGTCCGCAACCACCACTACAATATACGGTTTCAATGCCGGGAGCAGTCATCCACTTGGGAAGATTCGGCTCCGCTGCAGAATCGGAAGCCTGAAGTCAGAGGTGACATGCTATGTCATCGATGCGGACACATCATACAACCTGCTACTGGGACGACCATGGATCCATGCCAACTGGATCGTTCCTTCCACTCTCCATCAGTGCTTCAAGTATGTTGAGGATGATGCGACAGTACGAACTGTCTTCGCTGAGAAGCAACCCTTCAAGGGGGTGGAAAACTACTTCACTGATGCTCTCCTATATCAAGAGGCTAGTGGAACGCCGGGAGAACCATTGCCAGACGATGATAAAAGTGGCAATGAGGCGGATTCGGAATCCGAAACGAGCATGCCAGCCATTCTGATTGGCGAGCCAATTGTAGCATGCTTTAATGATCCCCGATGTAAGATCCCTCCTGAAGAGGAAGGCGAATGGATAATTAATGATAATATTTCTTTTGATTATCCTGCGAGCATCGAGTCGATTAAATCCATAATGGATGGCTCTCTTCATATGCCCGTACATAAGCCGAGTGTGCTAGCACATCTGTGGAAGCCGTAGAAGGGGCCACGCTGGTAGTCCCTCCGTCCAAGCAAGGCCAGGCGACGATAATCTTCGGCAGAGCCCGGCAGGAAGATTCTCAACTACAGACTCCAGCTCAGAGTCGGATGCTCCACAGTTCTTTCATTACATGCCATCAGCGCGCCATATTATGGAGAAGATGGGTTACAACCTGAAGCAGGGAGCGGGCCTAAACTTCGGAAAAGGAAGACGCAGCTTGATGCGTAACTCCATCCCAAGAGGGAAACCTGCAAATTACTATGATAGTACACGCAGGGGGTTAGGGTATGTCACACCCACATCATCAACAACAGTTCAGGTCAAAGGCGATGGATCGATTCCATCACAGTCGGCCTCATCCTCCGAATGGGATTCTGATGTCAGCATAGGAGGGATATTTGAAAGCCTCATGACTTCAAGCAGTCAGTTGGAACCCGCAAAGGTTGCCGATGAGGAATCATGGGCCCAGCAATTGAGCCTTCAATGGGAAAAGCGGTTTGAACTGCGCGAGCCACCTAACGAAGACAAGGTGATCCAGGTCAACTTGGGCAGTCAAGATCATCCCAAACCGATTTTCATAAGTGAAAGCCTATCACTTATCGAAAAGGAAGAATTGATAATGCTCGTAAAAGAGTATATAGATGTCTTCGCCTGGAGCTATGAAGACATGCCTGGACTGATCCACAGGTCGCTATGCACCGTCTAAACATCAAGCCCGACGTTAAGCCAGTCAAGCAGCAACAACGTCGGTTCCCCCCAAACATCATGGAGGCTATTGAAGCCGAAGTTCATAAGCTCATTGCTTGTGGCTTCATCCGGGAGGAACAACATCCAGATTGGGTGGCTAACATAGTCCCCGTCCTCAAGAAGAATGGGAAAATACGGATCTGCATCGACTACCGTGATCTCAATACGGCCTGTCCCAAAGATGAATTCCCACTGCCGATCACTGATGTCATGATCGACAACACATGCGGGTTCGAAAGGATGTCCTTCATGGACGGCTTCTCAGGGTACAACCAGATCAAGATGTATCCTGATGACGAGAAGCATACTTCTTTCCGAACGCCATTGGGGGTATACTGCTACACTGTAATGCCCTTCGGACTGAAGAACGCCGGAGCAACCTACCAGCGGGCGATGAGCATGATCTTCCGCGACCATCTCCGAAAGACGGTGGAATGCTATGTTGACGACATTGCCGTCAAAAGCCGCAGCAAAGATGAGCATCTTCGCGATCTGAGAACGATGTTCGACATAATGCGGGCTCATCAGCTGAAAATGAACCCGACAAAATCCTTCTTGGGAGTGACTAGTGGCAAATTCCTTGGGTTTATTGTCACATCAAAAGGAATTCATCTTGACCCAGACAAAGTCAAAGCCATCCAGGACATGCATCCACCAAGGAACCTCAAAGAGCTCCGAGGCTTGCAGGGTAGATTAGCCTACATCAGAAGATTCATAGCAAATCTTTCGGGCCGTTGCCAGCCCTTTACCCGTCTCATGAAAAAGGGTACTACCTTCATATGGGACCAAGCCTGTCAAGAAGCTTATGAAGACATTAAGAGGTATCTCACAAAACCTCCGGTCTTAGTGGCCCCTACATCAGGGAAACCATTCTTGCTTTATGTAAAAGCTCTGGACTATTCCCTCGGTGCCCTCCTCGCTCAGAAGGACGACAATGGCCATGAGCAAGCCATTTATTATCTGAGCAAGACTCTCATAGGAGCGGAATCTCGCTACAATCCTATTGAGAAAGAGTGTTTAGCTCTCGTCTTCGCTGTCCAGAAGACACGACATTATTTGGTTGGCCAAACCATACATGTCATCTCCAGGGTGAACCCTTTACGTCTTCTCATGACGAAGCCAGGGTCGCTGAATTCAAGGTTGGCTAAATGGGCACTTCTGTTGTCTCAATACGACATGACCTTTACTCCTCAGAAGGCAGTTAAAGGCCAGGCCCTTGCAGAGTTCTTAGCTGCTCATCCAGTTCCAGAACATTCAAAACTTCACGAAGACATCCCTGATGAGGTCTTCGAATCTAATGCAACCTCAGTAGAGGAAGTGTGGCAGATGTTCTTCGACGAGCATCACGGACGGGCCCCAAAGGCAAGATTATTGCCGGAGTGGGGGTTGTGTTCATCTCCCCACAGGATCATGTCCTCCCCAGAGCATTCTCCTTGACAGAATCATGCTCTAATAATGTAGCGGAATACAATGCTCTGCTCATCGGTCTCCAGCTTGCCCATGGAATGGGGGTACGCTACCTCGAAGCTTACGGCGATTCAAAGCTGGTCATCAGTCAAGTCAAAGGCGAATATGAAGTCCGCCATGAGGACTTGGTGCCTTACTATCATACAGCCATCGAACTGGCTAGCCTATTTGAAGGCTTCTACATCGGGCATGTGTCTCAATCTCAGAACACCAAGGCGGATGCTCTCGCTGCATTAGCGACAACGCTAGCCTTGCCAGCCGACACCGAGTATCACCTCACAGTCGCAACCCGACATCTTGTATGCTCCAAGCATATTCTAAAGATCCAAGAGGTCCATAATATCTCCGTGGATCTTGAGCCGAGGGATTGGCGCTTCCCTCTCATTGACTACGCTCTGCACGGTCTGCTCCCAGACGACCCAAAGAAGCGGCGTCCATCAGACGAAGGTCTCTCCGTTTCTACTATGATCCTACTATGAAGACACTCTACCGTCGTTCGTATGACGGTGTCCTCCTCCATTGCCTTTCCCATTCAGAGGCACAGGAAGTGCTTAAAGAAGCACATGATGGCATCTGCGGAGCTCACCAGCCAGGTCCAAAGCTTAAAGACAGGCTGCACAGACTTGGGTACTACTGGCCGACCATGATGGCCGATGCCACCCAATATGCACGAAGGTGTAAGGCATGCCAGGTCCATGCAGACTTCATACACCAACCTTCGGAGTTGCTCCACCCTACTGTTGCTTCATGGCCATTTGAAGCATGGGGAATCGATGTCGTAGGGCCAATCAGTCCCTCTTCGGCAAGAGGTCACCAGTTTATCCTGGCAATAACCGATTACTTCTCAAAATGGGCAGAGGCCACACCGTTGGCCGAAGTTAAAACCTCCAATCTGGTTAGCTTCATCAAACACCATGTCATCCATCGATTTGGTGTCCCCAGGCGGATCATCCACGACAATGGTCCTCAATCATAAGCCAAGGATTCTATCGGTTCTGCGACAAATACGGAATTCAGAATATGGCTTCAACAGCTTACAATCCTGCCGCCAATGGTTTAGCAGAGGCATTTAACAAGACAATCATCAAGCTGCTCAAGAAGTTTGTCTCCTCGAACAAGCGAGATTGGGACGAAAAGCTCGGTGAATGCCTTTGGGCTTACCGGACTACGGTTCGGACACCGACAGGCAATACGCCTTTCTCCCTAGTATATGGGTGCGAAGCGGTCATCCCATTGGAAATCCAGATGCCATCATTGCGGGTAGCCTTGACTACTAGGATGACATCAGAAGACAATGATCGCCTGCGTCTTCAAGAGCTCGAAGCCCTGGACGAGAAGCGGCTGCAAGCTCAGCAACACATCGAGCTATATCAGGCTCGGATGTCAAAAGCCTTCAATAAGAAGGTCAAGCAGAGAGTCTTCCAGAAAGGAGACCTGGTCTTAGCCGTCAGACGACCGATGATCATGACGCACAAGACCAAAGGCAAATTTCAGCCTAAATGGGAAGGACCGTTTGTGATAGAGACAGTCTATTCAAACGGAGCATACCGCCTTACAACTGCAGATGGCGACCTACTCATGATGCCGATCAATGGCAAATTCTTAAAGAAGTATTATCCTTAATCGAGGATCCTTCTCTCGATCATGTTAACATTACACCTCTGATCGAGATCCGCGCGTCCGAAATGCGCACAAAGAGAGCCTCTCTCTTTCTCCAAGCATACCAAACCTGTTGGTGGCTGGGGGTTTGCTTAAAATCCCAAGGGACCTGCTCCCACTTGATTCCCTCTCCAGAGTCACTTACCAATTCTTATCCATAGAATGGTAAGACCACATATTCCGCTATTACGTTAACATTAAACCTATGACAGCAGTCCCCTCATTTCTCCTCATGAGAGCGAGACCTCCAAAATCACCTACCAATTCTCATCCATAGAATGGTAGGACCACACATATTCCGCTGTTACGTTAACATTAAACCTATGACAGTAACTTCCTCGTTTCTCCCCGAGAAGACGAGACCTTTTTCAAATTCAATCCGAATTGTGAAGCTTGGTGGCTTCTCAACCAGTTATGTCATTGCGACCTCTGAACTGGCAGATAGCCAAGTTTCATCTACTATTGAGCTTAGTGGCGTCTCAATTGGTTACGTCATCGCGACCTCTGAACCAGCAGACAGCTAAGTCTCGATCTCGAGTCCTGTTGACATCTACAAAAGACAGGTCTCGATACTCGTTGACATTTACAAAAGACGAGTATCACCAACCTTGAGCTTGGTGGCGTCTCATCCGGTTATGTCATTGCGACCTCTGAACCAGCAGACAGCTAAGTCTCGATCTCGAGTCCTGTTGACATCTACAAAAGACAGGTCTCGATACTCGTTGACATTTACAAAAGACGAGTATCACCAACCTTGAGCTTGGTGGCGTCTCATCCGGTTATGTCATTGCGACCTCTGAACCAGCAGACAGTTAAGTCTCGATCTCGAGTCCTGTTAACATTTACAAAAGACAGGTCTCGATACTTGTCGACATTTACAAAAGACGAGTATCACCTATTTTGAGCTTGGTGGCTTCTCAACCAGTTATGTCATTGCGACCTCTGAACTGGCAGATAGCCAAGTTTCATCTACCATTGAGCTTAGCGGCGTCTCAATTGGTTATGTCATTGCGACCTCTGAACCAGCAGACAGCTAAGTCTCAATCTCGATGCTTGCTGACATTTACAAAAAGCAAGTATCTCCCCTTTTAGCCCCACAATGGGCTAACCTCGAGACTGGCAACATCTCAATTGGTTATGTCATTGTGACCTCTGAACCAACAGACAGTCATGTCTCATTATCCAAACAGCAGAAGTCAAAAGGAAAACTTTCTATTAAAGCCAAAAAGATGGGATACATGGAGGAGCATATACAATGGCCTACAGGCGTATATGGTAAGATCGAATCCGATCCCCGAGCGAAGCTAGCCTCGTTCTCCTGTCATCAGCAGCCTGGGCCAGCGCCTGTGATCTCAGCTCATCCTCATCGAAGTCCACCGCCTGAGCTAGACGAGCCTCGACCTCCGCCAAAGTCGCCCTCTGTGACGACTTCTGCCGTGCCAGTTCCTCACTCCGAGCCCTGAGCTGCTTAAGCCGCGCAGTCTCTTCAAGACGCACCGGTGTAGCCTTGGATAAGAGGAGATTTGCTTTCCTGATCATCTCCTCGGCCATTCTAATCTTATCATCGGCATCAAGAAGAGCACTGGTGGAAGCGTCAATTGCACTCCCAACCTCTACTTGCTCTGTCTCAAAGGACTTCAAGTCAGAGGAGATAGCCTCAGCGGCCTCTTGAGCAGCAAGCCGAGCTTCGTGCCTTTGCGCGACAAGATGTGAGAGCCGTTCATCAGCCAAAGACGCTGTGTCTGAACTATAGAGACGGCGCCATTCCTCCACGTCCTTCTCAAGGTCAGCTACTAGAAGCTCTAGAGCAGCAGCTTGATGGTACCCCTCAAAGTCCCGGATACACTCAATGCCACGGGAGAGAACCATCTTCAGCTTCGAGAATGGCACAGACGAGCCCTTCAAGACTAGACCGATAGTCTGCTCCAAACTGTTATAGAAGCTGTCGACCAGATTACCGATGAAGTCATTCTCAGCTTCATCAACCCTTGAGACAACCTCGGAGCAATCTACCATCCTAGTCGACACCGCCGCAGAAGAAGAAGCGGGAACGTCGACAGCAGCAGGGCAAGCCAAAGGTGACCTCGGCGGAGTCCTCAGCGACACCAGCACGCCAGCCACCGCGGAGGTAGGACTGGCAACCACCTCTGGAGCAACAGGCTCAACCACCTGAGTTGGGGAGGCAGGGCTGGTGATCACCCTCAACTCCATACTCGCCGGCATCTCGCTCGGGAGTAAAGGCATCGGTGGGACTGCCGTCTCCACAACCCCCGACCTTTCAGCTGACGTGGGCTGATAAGAAGGAAAGTCGCCATACAGCGCGTCCAACATAGCAGCATCCGCCGCGGTCGAAGCACTCGACTCGCCCTCTAACCTCTTAGGAGGACCCTCCGCTTCCTTCGAAGCTGATGCACCTTGGGGACGAATACCTGCAACAAAACCAAGGTCAAAAAGGAGACGCAGCAAACAGGCGAAGACCAAGAGATCGTAGTCATACCGAAGGCCGATGTCACCTCGTCAGCCACATCGGAATCCAAGGGTCCCATCGGAAAGTTCTTACCAGACTCGACGTAAATGGCAGGCCCGCTCTCGCCCACCGAGTCCCCTGCAGACCACTCAACAGAGCTTGATTCCACAGGACTTCCTTTGGAGGTCCCAACACCCGAAGGACCGACATCAGCTGCGCCACTCCCAGACTCTTGCGAGTGAGCAGAAGAGCTGGCTGCAGCCCTATAGGCAAATAGAGGATCATACTGGTCCCCTTGCTCCCCATGCTCCTCAGCTCCTGCAACAAAAAGCAAATGATGAGTTATTTAAAGTGCGCTGAAGGCATATTAGATGGGGGGGCAATCTACCAGTAGTCGGTTCAGCAACCGACAGCTCAGCCACTAATGGAGCAGCAGAAGGAGGCGCAGCAGAGGGCTCACCCTCTACCACGATGGTAGGAGTCTGGAGACGGGGCCTCTTCGCCGACGACTTCCTACGGGATCCACTCCCACGCTTCCTTTTGAAGTGGACATCAGAGTCCTCTTCTTCCACTTCCTCCACATGTTGTGAGGGAGCTGTCCCCACTACACCAGACCCGGCTTCACGAGTATCAGCTTCATGGGAATCAGCCCTCGTCCCTACCTCAAAGCGAGGGCTCCCTGCATCAGAAGCCTCGCTATCATCCACAGCGATGAACTCCTCTATGCCAGGGACACGGACTCGTTTGCCCTCCTTCTTATCAGAAGCTTTCTACCTCATCCGATGAGAAATTAACTTCACACCCGAACGGTTGGCATTAAACCTAGCAGGTGTGGAGTTCGAAGCCGCATACCATTGGCAGAAACACAGGGTCGTCCAAAGGCCGGGATCCCTCAGCGGCGTGCGTAGCCACGCTCCAGTGCCATCCGCGGTAAAGAACCGCCAAGCACGAGCCCCATCAATGAGGCTCCCCATGAAAGCCAGGTCCGGATTGGGGTTGCCCACGTACAACTGGTCATACCCAAATTGGCGGGCAAACCGGCTCGGGACGTAGGGCTCCAGGTAGCAGGTATCCCCACTCCTGTACAGCAAATGCGAGGGCCGGATACAGACCAGCCACTCGAAAACACCCCGACTCATGGGAGACCGACCTGACTCCACATCATGGAATTCCTCGTTGTATCCTGCACCCCGCAGGCGAGGAAAACAACGGAACAGGCTATAAGCGTCATAACGACGCACTAACTTACGGGCCTCGGCCACATAAGTTTTCTGCCACGAACGGCCTTCAAAGAGACGGAGAAGCGCCGTTTGAACACCCTGCGGAGGGTCTTCACCAGCTCCAATCAAACTGGGGCAGTGCAAGGCGAACCACGCCATCAAGTAGGTGTACGGTAAACCTACCCTAGGATTGGGTCCGTCACAAGGCAGGACGGCACCCTTCCCTCGCCTTGACGCCATTGGCCTGCAGAAAGCCTCCGTCAGTGCACGAAGGCCCCTCTGAATACAACACACCATGGCCGGGAGAAGACCCAGACGGTGGCCATGGACCAAGCGGACGGCAGGCAGCAGCACATTCGGGTGGACGATGTAACCCGAAGAAGAAGGCACGACACACTTCTTTAACCAGATGGTTAAGAAGCCGGCCAGCAACGCCTTGCGAGACATAGGCCGACGGGCCTGATGGTGAAAGCTCCGAAGAACATCACCCTTCCCGAAAGGACCATCATCTTCTGCCACGACGATGTCCTTTTCAGCATGCACCTCCATCCTTGCCAAGATGTCTTCTTCAGCAACTCCGCAATGAGCTGCCTCAGGCGCACTAGTCATATCCGGGAACAAGTAATTCCCCCAGCTCTTCAAGCTCTTCGAGCTACCTTTGCCACCAGTGTGGATGCTGGAGCAAATGTGCAAATGGCACATCAATTCCCGATATGTCTCGAGCAGAGCAGGCTCCTGCTTCTCCAGAATAGCCAACTCTGCCTCACAGGGAAAGTACTCTTCATATGGAAGAGACCCGAAGGGCAAAGCAGAGATCTCCCGCATCTCGTGCAGGGCCATGCCCAACTCACCAACTGGGGTGAAGAAAGTCCCCGAGGCCGGGCAGTACAACTCAAGGATGGCGTAGAAGCACGCCACCTTCATCTCGATACCGTAGCAGGTCGCCCTGACGGCCTCATGGAGGTTTAACCTCTCTAAGTCCCCCTCATAATGAGTGAGGATATAGTTGGTCAACTCCGCCCACCACGATCTAGGAGGGTGGACCCAACCGGGAGTCCTGAAATCGGTGGCGGGGTAGTTCCCGTCAACTTCGCAGAACTGAGTGCCAAAGGTCGGCGCCGCAGCTGGGTTTTCTCCTACTGGAAGGTCCCGCGATACCTTCCCAGGGTATAGCCCCATTATGCTACGAGGATGGCCAGCCCTCGAATAGCCGGACTGGAATGTCAACCTCCCGACACTTACAGACTCGGCATTTAGGCTCACGCCCCAAGCCATCTTCCGAGCCTGAGTCGCGCTCGCGAAGGAAGACAAAGCGAAATGTCGCTTAGTGGACGGGAGATAGAATCTCTCGCCGTCCGACTGGAAGATCCACTGACCTTCACCGGCCTGCAGCTGGCGATCGGGATCAGGTGCAGCATCCCCGAACATGAAGTCAGGCTTTCTGTAAGCCTGACGGTCGATATCTTCAAGCGGAGCCGTAGTTAAGATGCTCCGCATGGCCTGCGGACGACCGTCCTGGATGAGCGTATCCCGTACAAGGGAGCTCGGCTCGCTGAACAATGAAGCCTGCCCATAGAACTGCAAGCTGATACTTCCGCCTGCTCGACTGGCTAGACCGAACAGACTGTTCTGGAGGCCGGAGGCGTAATGTACTGCAAAAAACAGAAATGAGCTATGATTAGTTCACCAATTAAGTGGATGCGAAAGCATAAAAATTCACTAAGACATAGCCTCGCCCAGCAAGTAGGGCCTGCAAGGCGATAGCTTTAAAAAAGCTTCGCTTCATGGATAAGACTGCATCTTTGCAGAAAATATCCAAAGCGCCAACTTCGCTTAAAGCAGGAAGTGGCATAGCCCTAAGGGCTGATGTCATCAAAAGGGCATTATGGTCAAAAGTCATTATGACTGAGAGAACTTATCAAGTCCTTCTCCTCAAACAGTACGGAGATGGCCCAAGTTATGGCTTCGTGCGAAAGCCCAAAGAAGAACTGTTCAGTTCTTAACTCCCTGGTGCAAGCAAAATAGGGAAGTTGAAGGGAAATGAGTTCCCTGATAAGGACAGATCATATTCGATCGTCCTAATGGTCAAATATCGACTCCAAAGGAGGAAGACCACCATCTCTAATCTGGGAGAAGAGTCTCTTACCAGTGACAGGTCGCTCAATGACCGGAGGAGGAGGGCCCTCCGCTGCAGAAGTCGCTGCTTCTTTTCCCGCTCGTCTTTTGGGCGCCATTGAAGAGCTGTTAGAGTCCTCAAAGATCTCTGAATGAAAGGGAAGAAGAAGAGGAAGAGATAGAAATTTCTCTGAAAAAGGAGATCTTTTCCATGTTCAGCCCGATCGGGATTTTATAGGCCAATCAGCGCCTGAAACGAGGCCTCGAAAAAAGGCCCATGCCGCCGTTTCGAATTAACTCGAAACAGCGCCCGAAGCGCCTTCCCGAGAAGCGCCGGTTCAACTCTACTAAGAGTTAACTTCGCACTAGTGCAAAAGTGCGGACTTCGCACAATCCTTCAAGGGCTTCGCAGAAAGACCTACCTTAGCCCTCTAAAAAGCGTGCTGCTCGCGGTACACACCAGTCTCGCGAAGATCGTTCGAAGGAAGGACTATGTCCTTAGCTCCGCACACAGTTTAGCCCAGCGATGGCCAAACTCTCAGTGAAAGTAAGCAAAAATCAAAGGATCAGACGATGAACTTTCATTGATTCAAAAGCAAGGGTACATTTGATATTACATCAAAATTGTGTTTAACACACCAAGTTACCTAACAAGGTCATTTGCATACAAGCGGTTTTATCTGCTCCCAGGCAGACCAACGGGACAGGAAGAGCCTTCCTCCTGCATAAAGCTGTAATCAGTGGTGCCACAAGGACACGGTCATTTTTCTCCACAAAATGGCAGGTCTTGCCAGGCCATTTTTGTTGAAGCCTGGCAATAAAAACCTATCGCCGCCAACACGATAGATCACGTATAATGGGAATTGGCAGTGGTACCAGTGATCTAACAGGCGCGATACCCGCCTTCCTGAAGTGGATCGCCCCCAAAGGCCACCAAAGTTGAAAGTCGGCAATGATGCACAGGCGACGCCCATTATCTTGAAGCGGATCCTCTCCGATAAAGGCGGCGGCCAGCCTCACCTCAGAACGAATCATCACGGATAAGAGGCTGCCAACAGCCTCTGGGACGCGCACTCGCTGCCCCGAATTGTTCCTCCTGCTTAAAAGTAAAGCTTCAACCGGGGAAGCATAAGGCATTTCATGATTTCTTCCATCAAGTTACCAGACTGGGAAGCATAGCTCACTGCAAGGCAAATTGGAGCAAGTTAGCAGTCAAGCACAGAAAGAGCTGCAAAAACATTAAGTCAGATTCTTCAGCGGCAAAGTGATCCGACTTCAGTCAAAGCAGAGGATAAGCCCCGTCTGCACAGCAACCATGGGCTGGCTCAGCAAACGCCAAGTCCTAGCCTCACCTCTATGGCAAAGTCAGACACAGTCTCAACATTCACCAATATGGCAAGACTGGCTCAACCTTTGAAGAGACCAAGTCCTAAGTTCTGCCTGTGTAGCGGACTTAACATGCAGTGATCTTTCTCTGATCAAATCAAGATGATGGCTTCGCAGAGAGCCATGATGAGATCCTTCTCTGCAGATCAGCCAAGTGCAAGATGAAGATCGAGGGAAGTTAATTCCTAAAGTAGCTGTCAAAGCTAGACTAAGGGAGATGAATTCCCTAAAATCGGTGAAGTCGTTGAACGATCAAGACTTACTGGTCCTTGGCCGGTTAGACAACCAGAGTGGGTTTTCCCACTAATTCAGAGATCTGAGTATCTCTTTCAAACCAAGAGAAGAGAAGAAAGGCAAAACATTTCTCTTCAGAGGACCTCAAGCGTCCTATTTATAGGCCCCATGGCCTGAGCGCAACCACCTCAAGCGTGGAAGCACGAGCGCGTTCAAGGCATTTATTGCGCCTTGATGGAAGGGACGGTTTTCCCTTGGAACCGTGCAAAGGGAGAAAACGTCTCCCTCATAAAAGGCACTTATGGCGCCTTGAATAAAGGGAATATCCTCCCTTGGAAACGTGCAAATCGGAGAACATCTCTCTCGATTGGCGCGAAAGAAGGAATAATCCTCCTCGTAACCGCCCCACGGCAGTTGGCTTTGAAAAGGCAACAGGAGTTCCAAAGCGGACTTATTTCTTGAAAGCCCAGATACGGAGCTACCCCGACGCGAAGCTACTCGCGAACCAGTGCAATTCTTCGGCGAATTCATCCCAAAGCAGGATTGGAAGCGAAGCTGAACTCAACCATCATGGCGACATTCATACTCCACATACCATCACAGTAGTTCAAAGTGTTTCGGAGTCTGAGCTATTGCAGACTCTCGAAAACTTTGAAGGGGGTCTTGTTGACACTTAAAAAGACAAGATTCTCATTGGTCCGAATGATGTCTAAACTTGTTGACATTTACAAAAGACAAGGGACAGACGAGCTGAAGACCAGTTTTCACCCACCTCCAAGGGACAAGGAAGCAGCTTGGACTCCACTGATCCAGCAAGCAGAACAGTGAACCCGGATTGTTTCTAAACAGACCTCAGCAGGTCTAAGATGCTAGCATTTAGCATTACATTAGCCCAAGGAGATAGCCTCGATTGAGAGGCTAGCATCATCCAGAGCATCGCCAGGAAGCTAACTGATAGCTTCGCCGAAAAGCCTCTTTTCGGACCTCGCCAAGAGTTACCTCTAGCTCCGGTATGAGCTTCAAAGCGGGCAGCTCCGATATCAGCCTGCTATGGTCAACCTTTGACCAATCAAATCTCCTGATGAGATCGGATCCAATCTGATCAAATCCGATTAGGATTCAAATATGGCGGGTGATTGCCGCAATCTCTTGACTCTCTTGAAACGAGTAAGAGAATTAGAGAAAATCCTCCAACGAGATGGAAAGGATCAAAACAAATCGGAAAGATCGACCGACTTGCCATTCCTAGCTCCGCAGAAGCTATCCTAGCCTCGCAGCAAGGCTACTTTCTAAATTCAAACAGATTCGGTTCAATCTGTTTCCATATCTTCAAAGGGGACGATTATACCCTTGCTTTCCCTATAAATAGCCCATCAAGGGTACAGGGACAGAGGGGGATCAGATCGGGAGAGACTTCAAAGAAAAAAAAAAGAGAGGACTACACAAGCAGAGGCTTCTTTACAACGCACTGTGCGTTCTCGAATTCAGAGACTCTTTAGAGAAATACTTCTCTCTTTCAGGGTGGTGATACCCTAACAACCTCTTTTCCTCAAGGAATCTCCGGAACCAGGCGAGAAGGAATTCCTCACAGAAGGCGGTTTTGAGAAGTAGCAAGAGGGTTCTATCAACCCTCTATTCTCTGATTCCCAGAACCAGGCGAGAAGGGAATCTCATCGCTCGCATCGTCAAAGGGACAAAGTGGTCGCGCGCTGACCAGACTCCTATCGGCACACTTCTCCAGAATCTCTGAGGAGATCTACTTGTAATCTTTTTTTTAAGAATACTTGTAATTTAGCTCCTCAAACTCTTTTTTGTAAGTTTTCCCCTTTGCAAACATAATGGAAAACAGTAACTCTTCCTCTAATAAGAATCTCTTCGTAGCCAGCTGTGTCTGAAGAGACTCCAACCTGAAGGAATGAGCAGCAAGATTTTCTTGGACCAGCTTCTTGGCAGCCTCAGGCTCTTCCTGCCTTTTTTTGGCGACAACAAGCTTCTGCTTGTTAACTTGAATCAAGGCTTCCACTTTAGCAATAGTTGCCCGAGCCGTGGTAATGACTTGCTCGCACTGTTGGTGACGATCTCGGATTCCCTCGAATCGTCAACCAACCTTTGGTAGATGGCTTGGGAGTTGTGGAGATGATAAGCCTCTTCAGCCACCTGCTCCTCTATCTCTTTTTGCTCGTGTTCTTGAGCAGCGAGGAGCTTACTCAGTGTCAACCGAGCCTCGTCAATCGAGCTAGTCTTTTCCAGGGTCTTTAGTTCCCTTAGGCATATCCCCAGCTGTTCAACCAACATCAGATACGCCCTATCTTGCTCAGGGCTTCCAGTGTGATGGATGTTCTCGATCTGATTCTCAAGAAGCATCCAAGCAAACTCGAAGGAACTTCCCCCAGAAAGGACCAACTCAATGCAGGATTTCATAGAGACAAAAATTGTTACACCATTTGATGCGCTAATTCTTCCATGATGTCGGTGGCCGGAGATAACCCTGCTGATGTACTCCTAAATTCCCTTTCTATGATAGTACGGTAGTATCCACAAAGACGAGAGCCAACTCAACTAATGCAGGGATAAGGCCAACAACAGGCTCTTGCGGCGCTGAGGTCATAGCCAACACCTTCGGAACGGTCATTGTGGTAGCCTCCATAGCAATAGAGGAAGCAACAAACTCCACAGCACTGGGTTCACCGGCCGAAGTTTGAACTGCGCTGTCCTCTGCGCCAATGCTCGCCATGGGATCCTCTACTTGAGTTACCCCTATACTCTCTGCAACCATAACATTAATGTTAATGATAATAATGAGAAAGAGAGTATATGGCACATCTTTATTCTCTTACCAAGTTGAGAATCTGAAGATGGTAAGTCTTTAGATAAGCCACTTGGGGATGAGGGTTCCCCGATCTCGGCGGTCACACCCTCATGAGGCATCCCGGTAGCGGGAACTTCAAGGCCCTCCTGCTGGGCCAGCTCCTAGATCATCTCCTCAATGTGAGAAGAAGTTGTGCCTTCGCTATCGATGGCCACCCCTGTAGAAGAAATTCAAAGGAAATGTTAAGACACTTTCCGAACCTGATTGAAAAAAAACAATTAAGGAGGATAAAAGAAGTACCCTCAGCGGCGGCTCCTATCGGCAGAACCATCGCAGGGACGTACCCCTGCATCTCTTCCTCTGATATATGCGAGAATTTGCTGGTGTCAAGAAGAGTGGGTTCATCACCAAAGTTGACTTCTTCGCTGGAATAATATTTGTACTCCTTAGGCGACAATCGGACCCAAAAGGTCTCAGTGATCATGGCTTTACCACTGAGAACCCCGGTATTAGGGCTGATTTCAGCAACCCGCAAGGTAGGCATTAACACACTGGGAGACCCATATTGTCACACCTCTGTCCTCCTTTCATGGTTGAAGAAGTTTCAGGTCGAGTTGAAACTCCTGGAATCTCAACTTCAAGCTCCTCTATCGCCTCTTTAGGCCGTTCAACCCCTTTGGCCATGGCGGATTCGCCTGCAGGCTCTCCCTCTGTCAAGATTGTAGGACCTCTACTACGCAAGCCTCGGGGACGCAGGGTTGGAGTTGGCTCTCCTTCTTCTTCTTCTTCCTCCTCCTCCTGCTCCTTAGCACCAGGAAGGATTACTTCAGGCATTCGGGCTAGAGCTTCATCCTCAGATCCTTTCTTAGCCTTCTTTGGGCTGAGCTCGCCTAGGGAAGCAGAGGCACGAGGACGTTTGGACATAGCTTGCCAAATCCTTATAGTGGGTTGCTCCTTGGTTGTTACTACCCGAGGCTCCGACTCCGCAGCTGCTATCCCTGTTCGGCTGACCTCCCTCCTAGACTCGCCCCCTCCTCCTTCTCTGCCTCCTAATACTTGGTCATCCTCCGCATCCGACAACCCTTGGAGCCCACCTTGGTTTTGCACGTGGATTTGATTCCCTTGATACATGAAGTATTTATTCCAAACTCGGGCACCTGATTCTCCATGAAGTACCACGAACAAAAGCCAAATCTGGCATAAAAGTTGGGAGTCTTGTGAGGAAGGGTAAAGATAGCTCTGGTCCCTCCACTACGCTGTAGTACCAGACCCGGGTTCCTTCAAATAGATTCCCACTGAAGCGAAGGCTGGGATTTGGGTTGCCAATGTATAGCTGGTCATAATCAAACTGTCAGGAAAACTGGGAAGACATATAAGGCTCCAATGTGCAGGAATTCCCTTGCCAAAACACCAAGTACCCGGGCCGGATGTTGATTAGCCACCAAAAGACGCTGGAGGATAACCGAGTAAAGCCATCTGGGCCAACCAGATCTGCAAATTTGTCCCCGTACGACGCATCATGAATCTCAAGGAAGCACTGCCCAACTGATAGTTGTTCCCATTCAGGATCATTTTTCGGATGTAGAACATATAATATTGCAGCCAGCCCAAATTCTCCAATCGCTGCACGAAAGGCGTGAAACCTTCAGAGGCAGACACCGCCGTCATTAGTAAGGGATAGTGCATAACATATCAGGCCATCAGGTACGTATATGGGAGCTCGACCTGGAGGTTGGGAGTCTTGACCAAGGGACGACTATTAGAATCAATTACTGGATAGCCCTTGGCATCCACAATTGCTTTCACTCGGCAGAAACTCTTTACTAACGCACACAGCCCACTCTGGATCCCGGCCACCATCACTGGGAGAAGGGCGATAGACTTCCCATGGGTAAGAAGAACCGTCGGGTACACCACATTGGTAATGATCACCTTATACGGCAGCATTGGCACTACACATCGCTTTAGCCATAGCATGAGGAAACCTGCCAATAGAGCTTGGTCAGACATTGGAATTCTAGCTTGATGATGGAAGCTCTCGAAGATCGTGTTTGGTTTGAAGGTGTCTTCATTGGACTCGGTGGTGTAGGAATTGACGGAGGCACTGATTCTTTCAAAAACTTCCTCATCAGTGCTCGGAGCTAGCCGGGACATTGGGTAGCCTGGTTCACCCCGGGGAACAAATAAGTCGCCCATGACATCTGCTTGACTCCTCCGTTCCTCCATCTGGATAACTGCCCGCAAATGTGAAAGTGGCACAACACTTCCCAATACATCTCGTACACTAGGTCACTTTTTTCAACAGATGCAACTCCTCGGTTGATGGACGTACTCCTCATATGGGGTATCCCCAATCACCAGCCCCAAGACTTCATACATCTAATGAAGAAGGTGCAAGTCTCTGGATTATAATGCTACAGGACAGCGTAAAAATATTGGGTGCTCTGCGGGATGCCGTATTGAACAGCTCTAACAGCTCCGTATAGCCCAACCTGTAGCAGAAGGTCACCAAGTTCTACCAGAACAAACCCTACCATTCTAGACCACCTGTTCTTACCAGTAGAATGAATCCAGCCGGTGGCACAAAATTCAGGAGGGAAGTCACCCCCACCTCCAAGAATTATTTGATGAAGGTGCCTCCAAGCTAGGGGGTCTCTCCCGTCGGGTACTCGTCTTGACCAAGTCGGGCTGCAATCCCAGTACACCCTTCCCATGGCCAATGGTGTAGGCTTCATGGATCCTATCTTGCCCAAAGAAACTCTAAAGTATGGCTTGACCATATCCCAATCCATTATCCGACGCACAGACATGTGCTGCAAATAGGCCAGGGGATACATCCTCTTCATATTCGGGTGGAAGAACTTTCTATCACCAATTTGGCAGAGCCATATGTAGTTTCCATCATAAAGGGTAGCCTCATCCTCTTTATTTAATCACCAAAGAAGAAGTCGGGTTTCCTCAGTAGAGCGCGGGAATCCGACTCAAACCGGCCATCAGAAATGATCTCCCGAAGGGTCAGCATATTGGCATTGCTGATCCTACTCTTTCGTTCCTTTGACTTACCAGTAGTCATAGGAGCAGTCCTTGGAAGCACGATGGTTAGATTCAGATCAGCGCCATCCACGTGTTCAAGTGGCACTTCTTAGACAGAGGGTTGGAGGAATATCACACTGCAAAGAGGATAACACAGTCAGAAATCTAAAAGAAAAATGATTAAGTGTTCGAAGCTTAGACGTAGGAATGAGTCTAGACGCGGAGATCAGCGAAACCCGCATCTAAACTCAAAGACGTGAGGCTCGCATGAAGCCCGCGTTTTAAACTTTACAACTTAGAAATTCTTCTAAGTGTTGGACCCAGACGCAAGACTCAGTGAAACCCTTATCCAACCTCAGAGACGCGAGGCTTACACGAACTCCGCATCTGAACTCCCCCACTTAGAAAAATTATCTAAGTGTCAGGACTAAACACAAGGCTCAACAAAGCCCACGTTCAACAAACAGATATGGATTCTAGCTGATAAAACGAAGACGCGATGTCGTCGAACCCGCGTCTTGCCTACCAGTGCAAGAGCTGCGTTTGGATATCAAAAAAAAAACACGGGCGTGAGCCTCGCGTTGGCGGTTTAGTTCAGAAGAGACGTAAGAGTTAAGATAACTCTTCAAGTCCCTTAATGGCGAAAACCAGGGCAAATGGTTCTTTACCTGAAATGGGGGCCTCCTGCGTGGAGGAGCCGCCCATTTGCACTTCTGGAGCGACATCGCTCGACGATGAAGCCATAGGTTTTGTTTTCGGGGCCATCTCGATCGTGAATTCTGCATCGAAGACAAAAGAAAGAAGAAAAAGCTCAGAGCTTTTCTAAAGTTCAGAAAGTCCTCAACGCAGGGCTCAGTGGGGGAAGAAAAGAGTCTAATGATGACTCTTAAAAGACTGATGTCTTTTATATAGACACAGTAATCCACCAAGATACATGGCATATCTCGAGCCTAATCTCTTCTTGACGCATGGCACGTGCCTTGAATGCGATCCTCGCGTATCAAGGAAAAGGCGTTTCTTCGAGCCTCACCCGACACGCGGCACGCGCCTTGAACGCGATCCCCGCGTATCAAGGGAAAGGCGTCTCCTCAGCCCCGTCAGATACATGGTAATGCCCCAGAACATGAGTCTCGTGTTTAGCAAGACCGCATCTCTTTGAAGAAGGACCACGTCACCACCTTGAAGTCCGTGTTGCTTCAACAATGCGAGAGCTGCATCTCTACCTCAATGTTCGCGTCTCTCCAATATGAAAAAGAGAGGAAATCGTGCTTCTACTTTAGAGGAGATCCGCGTTTCCAAGGCAACATTACCTCTGCGTCTACAAGGCTTGCGTTCAGTCTTTACTTCTGCAATCAGTTCAACAGTATACTGTCACAAACAGATAACTTTTTTACCCCAAGTTCAATAGTACACCAACAACCAGCTCAGAGCATCGAGTAGATCTGGACTGCGTATCCAGATACTCACAACGATCAATTCTAGTAGCTTTAAAGAGTTTAATAGTACACTCACGGAGACTAAAATCCAGACAAGATCAAGCTCAAGATATCTCAGAAGATTGTTAGTCCAGTCTTGAGAGCAGTGCTGCTAAGAGAAAAGTCCAAAGTATTTCGAAACCCGTCTCAGTCAACCACGTAGTTTTGAAAACTTTGGAGGGGTTCTGTAGACTGTCTAAAAATCACTGAAGATAAGTCATTAGAGAACAAAGTCTATACTCCAGACGCGAGGATAATCATAGCCACTTGTGTACTGCCAAGGCGCAGAGCATGAAGCCCGCGCCTCAACAACAGTATAGTACCAAGATGCGAGGGTGAAAACCCGCGTCCCAGCTACACTGTTGTAACCAAGATGCAACTCGAAGCCCGCGTCCTTACATCAGTACAGTACTAAGACGCGAGGGTTGAAGCCCGCGTCCCAGTTGCATGTAAATACCAAGGCACAGAGCATGAAGCCTGCGTCTGGTAGAGTTTGAAACCCGCATCTAGCAAGGTTCGGAGTCGGCATCCAAAACATGAGGCTCGAAGCCCGCGTGACTACAGTGAAGCTCTGCGTCTTAGTTAGAACTATCCTCATTACTGGGTCAATTACTGCCCATGTAATGAGCGGAGTTAACCCCCATTATGGAGGATTTTTAGGGGACAGTTTTACCCCTGAAACCCCTATCAATAGCTCAGTTTGCTACTGAAGAGGGGTAGAGAGTTTTTGGTCGAGGTTTTTTGGTTGAGAGTTTGTTGGTCAGAAGTTTTGGTCAAAAACCAGAATCTCTAGCTGAGGAATATAAATGAGTTCAACTCTTCTAATAACTTGCTAAGTATAAGTTTGTTCTTACCTCAAGTCTCTTTGAGATTTCATTGGACAGGAGCTGCGCTACTCCGTCCATAGTCTAAAGAGAAGATTCCCAGAAGACTGTGACGTTCACACGGTCAATAGAAAACAAGATTTACTTTCCACCGCTGCATCAAGAACCCATCATTAAACAAAGAGAAGATTTGAGCTTGAATATCTTCTTTCTTTTGTAATCGGGATTGTTTGAGGTTGTTGTGATCTTTCATTTGATCCAAGAAAATTTTATTATGATCCTCCTAAATTCTTTTCCCAGACCAAACAAGAGATGGCGACTCCGCTAATAAAGCCTAGCAACAATCCTTGACATCTACTTGACTCCCCCGTTCCTTCATCCGGATAACTGCCCTCAAATATGGAAGCGGCAGAGCACTTCCCAACACGTCTCGTACACCAGAGGGTCATTCTTTTTCAATAGATGCAACTCCTCAGTTGACGGGATGTACTCCTTATGGGGCATCTCCAATCACCAGCCCTGAGACTTCATACATCTCATGAAGGGTGAGTCTCATTTCCCCCATGGGAGTGAAGAAGGTGCAAGTCTCTAGATTATAACGCTTCAGGACAGTGTAAAAATATTGGGTGCTCTGCGGGATACCGTATTGATTAGATCTGATAGCCCCGTATAGCCCAGCCTGTAGCAGAAGGTCACCAAGTTCTGCCAGAACAAACCCCACCATTTCACACCACTAGTTCTTACCAGTAGAATGAATCCAGCCGGTGCTATGAAATTCAGAAGGGAAGTCGCCCCCACCTCTAGGAATTGTTTGATGAAGGTGGCTCCAAGCTGGGGTGTTTGTCCTGTCGGGTACTCAGTCCTGACTAAGCCAGGTTGCAACCCAGCACACCCCTCTCATGTCCGATGGTGTAGACTTCAGTGATACCTATCTTGTGCAAAGAAACTCCGGAGTATGGCTTGACCAAATCCCAATCCATTATCCGACACACAGACATGTCCTGCAGGTAGGCCAAGGGATACATCCTCTCCATATTCGGGAGGAAGAACTTTCTATCACCAATTTGGCAGAACCATTTGTAGTTCTCGTCATAAAGGGTAGCCTCATACTCTTTAATTGAGTCACCAAAGAAGAAGTCGGGCTTCCTCAGTAGAGCGCGTGAATCCGACTCAAACCGGCCACCAAAAATGATCTCCTGAAGGGTCAGCATACTAGCATTACTGATCCTATTCTTTTGCTTCTTTGACTTACCAGTAGTCACAGGAGCAGTCCTTGGAAGCACGAAGGTCAGATTCGGATCAGCGCCACCCACGTGTCCAAAGTGGCACTTCTTAGACAGAGGATTGGAGGAATATCACACTGCAAAGAGGATAACACAGTCAGAAATCCAAAAGAAAAATGACTAAGTGTTTGAAGCTCCGACACAGGATTGAGTCTAGATGCGGAGATCAGCGAAACCCGCATCTAAACTCAAAGACGTGAGGCTCACATGAAGTCCGCGTTTTAAACTCCACAACTTAGAAATTTTTCTATGTGTTGGACCTAAACGCAAGACTCAGTGAAACCCGCATCCAACCTCAGAGATGCGAGGTTCACACGAACTCCGCGTCTGAACTCCCCCACTTAGGAAAATTCTCTAAGTGTCAGGACCAAACGCAAGGCTCAACAAAGCCCGCGTTCAACAAGTAGATATGGATTCTAGCTAATGAAGCGAAGACGCAGATGTCGTCAAACCCGCGTCTTGTCTACCAGTACAAGAGCCGCGTCTAGATGTCAAAAAAAAAAACACAGGCGTGAGCCTCGCGTTGGCGGTTCAGTTAGGAAGAGACTTAAGAGTTAAGATAACTCTTCAAGTCCCTTAACGGCGAAAACCAAGGTAAATGGTTCTTTACCTGAAATGGGGGCCTCCTGAGGAGCTGCCCATTTGGACTTCTGGAACGACAGCGCTCGATGATGAAACCACAGGTTTTATTTTCGGGGCCATCTCGACCGTGAATTCTGTATCGATGACAAAAGAGTTCAACTCTTTTTGCCTCTGAAACTATGATTATGGAGGGTTTTTAGGGGACAGTTTTACCCCTGAAACCCCTATAAATAGTTCAGTTTGCTACTGAAGAGGCGTAGAGAGCTTTTGGTCGAGAGTTTGTTGGTAGGAAGTTTTGGTCAAAAACCAGAATCTCTATTTGAGGAATATAAAGAGTTCAACTCTTCTAACAACTTGATGAGTAGAAGTTTGTTCTTGTCTCAAGTCTCCTTGAGATTTTATTGGACAGGAGCTGCGCTACTCCATTCATAGTCCAAAGAGAAGATTCCTAGAAGACTGTGACGTTCACACGGTCAACAAAACACAAGATCACTTCCACCGCTACATCAAGAACTCGCATTAAACAAAGAGAAGATTTGAGCTTGAGTATCTTCTCTCTTTTGTAATCAGGATTGTTTGAGATTGTTGTAATCTTTCATTTGATCCAAGAAAGTTTTATTACGATCCTCCTAAATTCTTTTCCCGGGCAAAACACTAGTGAATCAGATCAGTTAATGACTTTTCAGATTCAGCCAACACTGATAGATGAAATTAAAGAAGTACAAAAAGAAGACCCCAGATTATAGAAATTCAGAGCATAAGTAGAAGCTGAACGAAGGACTGATGTCCGCATTCATTCGGATGGTGCACTTTATTTTGGTAACAGAATCTGTGTACCATAAGGGAAAGTTCGACAGAAAATTTTGACAAAAGCTCACAGTTCAGCTTATTCTATTCATTCAGGAGGGACTAAAATTTATCAAGACTTGAAACAAAACTTCTGGTGGAATGCTATGAAGAGAGAGTTGCCCAGTATGTGGCCAAGTGCTTGGTTTGCCAGCAGATAAAGATAGAACATCATAGAATAGTTGGACTTCTATAGCCATTACCGATATCCGAATAGAAGTGGAAACACATCACTATGGATTTTTGATTGAACTTGAACCTGCACAAAAATACAGTATTTCAAAACTTTAAAATAAAGAATGCAAGTGCTCAATTCTACCGCAATAGCAAGTGGCTATGCGGGTCGTGATCCACAAGGAGGGACTAGCGATGGAAGCTTTTTAGTAAGTCTTCTTTTAAGATACAAAGTTTGGTTAAAGTTCTTCTTAGTTCTTTAAAAGAAAAAGAGAAAAATTAGGTTAAAGTGAAGTGAGAAAGAAAGTGGTAGAATGAGAAGGTGGAGAAAATCAGAAAATGACTATGTACAAATAAATTGAAAAAGAGTGAAAAAGATTTGAAAAATGTGGTATTGGTGAACTAAACTAAAAGTTACAAGAAAGAAAAACTAAAAATAATTACTTGCCTCCTTTTGACCAAAAGCTTACCTTGAATCTTTGGCGACGATGTTACCTTGAAGTGGAGGCAATCAGCGCATAGCCCATAAGAGTTGATTATTGTCTCTTCCACATTACATCATCAAGACAAAACAGGCATGAAATGATACAGAGAGACTCAAATCCATCGTCATGAGCTATCGGTGGCACTTGCAAAGGCAAGGCTCTTTCGATGCTATAAGACTCACTTGGATAGCAATTGGTACAAGAATGAGTGAAGTAGAAAAGAAGAAGAAGAACACAAAAATGAAGTACATAAAAAGGTAACTATAGATTCGATTTCATAACGATAAGAGAAAAGAAGAACAACTTACACCGGTGTCACTCTCAGCACAAGCTTCATTCTCATTCCTATGAAAGTCTGATCTCCTCTGAATTACATAAATGAAAACTAAAAATTACATAAAACTAAAAACCTAAATTAAAAAATGGAAAAGTGGACTAAATCCTATCTCTGCATGATCGTCTCCTGTAGGCTCTAAAAATTCCAGTATTTATAGGCAAAACCCCACCTATGAGAGCGTATGAAGATAGGGGGAGCAAATGCTCCCCCTAACTCTTTAACAAAGCCGCGAAAACGCGGCTTTGGCCGTGTTTTCGCGGCCAAGGTGTGGCCAGGTGGCCACACCCTGTTGGTGGTGCTCCTCGGCTTCTCGATTTATCTTTATCTTCAGTTGGATTTGTGGTTTAAGTCCGAAATTTTGACGAAATGGCCGTTGATCCTTGGCTTCAATCAATCGATTTGTAGGGATTTGTTCTAACTGGTTTTCAACCAATCTGAACCGACCTGATCTGCCCTGATTTACTGAGTTCGAATTAATTCTGATTTAATTCAGAATTTGATGGGCTTTTGGGCTCATTTCTCTTCACTCTCCTTTAGTAATGGGCCTGCAAATAAATTAAAATTTTAATTAGAAAAATGCAGATTTTATTCTATAATAAGTGGGAGAATATGATAATAAATGTGCAATATTAGTGACCAATCACACCCCCATACCTATCTTTTGCTCGTCCTCGAGCAAAACAACTAAACTATACTAAGGATTATTAGACCACTTTCGCAGGTCACTCGATTGCACTGAGCATGTGCAACAAGCCGTTAAACCTCTAGGTTTCCCCTAGAGGACGAGTTTTATCTCGTGAGGGTTTTCAGTGGATTACACCCACAAAATCCATAAAGAAAGAGAAACAAAGAGTTAGTATTTTCGAAAAGCATTTTGAAAGAGAAAAATATTTGAAATATAATTGTAAGATTTAAATAATCTATAAGTTATAGGAAAACTAAATTTTTCATTCCTAAACTTAGTCTCTATTCAAAAATTTGTTATCAATCAAAGTAAGGAGTCAAATTGTACTTCTCATTTAGTCTATTACTTTACCCTAAGTCATATGCACCTTGTGACCGTGAAAATTTTGACTAAGGGTTCATTAACTCTAACTCTTATGCCTTATTTATTTATATATATATATATTTTGTGGTATTATTCCTTAGTTCTATTAGGCTTTCTAATCTGCCCATGTAACGAGCCTTTAATCGATGACTCCCAAACCAAACGGTCTTAGGGCACCGGGTGAGAAAACACCCCAAGGACTTAAGGACTCGAGCAAACAAGGCCACAAAACTAAGGATTTTATTATTTGAACCCCTTTTAGGCGTGAATACTTATGCTTATATTAGACACAAATACCCAGCTTAATCAGAGGATTTTTATATATATATTTTTCTCAAACTTATCTAATCATCTTTCATATAAATACTAAGGCTGGCTTAGGCCAAAGCACCTAACTAATCAATAATTAGATTTGTTCATCTTTCATAGATATTTTTTTTTTATATAAGGCATAAGAATCTTTGTTTTTGAACCCTAAGTGTGTAACTGTATGAAGTATGCATATTTCATTAAGGTAAAGATCAAGACTAAATTACTTTGACAAATTATCTTCCTAACCCTAAAAATCAAACAAATAATCTTATTTTGACCAAATTTAAGAAATCCTAATTTTGATTTTCCTATTCCTTAAAATTAACTTAATTTCTTACAAAAAATATGTCAAAATATTGTTTCTATTTTCAAAAAGTTTTTAAAAGTAAAGAAAAACCTAAGTTATGCTAGAACCCTCCCCCACACCTATCTCATGCATTGTCCTCAATATATGAATTAATGCATAGATGCATGAAAAAGAAGACAGGGAAGGAAAATACTACCTTAAGGTGGTGATTCCGGTGGTGGTCTGATTGGTCCACGAAATGCGGCCCAATCGACTTTGCATGGAGTTCGGAGGAAGCCACCAAAAATCTCTCTAATATAACCAATTAAAATGATGTATTCATGAAGGATTTTTATTAAGAATTAAACCCCATCTAATTTCCAAATTCCATAATTAATTTCGGAGTCAAATTTGTCAACCGCCTTGTCCCAAAATGGATTGTGAAAAGATAGAATGATTGACTTGGACTCAGGAAGTACTGGAACTAAAACCGACTCAGGAAAGTGACTTAAGTCAAGTAAAGGTTCAGGAGTCGAGATTGGCTCAGAAAGTGGGTCCAAATCAAGAAGTTGAAACTCAAGTCCACATTCAGTTTCCAACAATGGAATGTGACTTAATATTGGTGATTCAAGTTCAAGAATGATAGGTGTGAGAATCAAAACTGACTCTAAAATATTACTCAAGTCGAGTAACAAAACAGGAGTCAATATTGATTCAGAAATTTGAACTGGATCACAGATTTGAGAATCTAGGTCACATTTCTCCTTGAGTTCAATGTCATAAAAATGAGAACTTGCCAATTTGTCAATAGGACTTTCAAAAGTGTAAAATTGGTCAAGTTCAATATGATCATCAAAGATGGGTGATTCAATTTCATGATGAATTGGCACAGGATCCAATGTTGACTCGAGAAAAAGATTAAAATCAGGTGAAGACACTGGAGTCATTATTGAATCAGGAAGTAGAATTGAATCACTAAGTTGAGGTTCAGGATCATATTCATTCTCAAGTTCTATTTCAGGAAAGGAATAACTTGCCAAACTGTCAATATCATTTTTAAAATTTGGAGTTTGGGCAAGTTCAAATGATTGTTCTGAAATGGAACCTTGATTTCCAAAGCAACATGACTCTTCGGCTCTAACAGAATGGTTAGCGACATCAGAACTGGTCAAACGGTGAGAACGTAGAGATTGGACCATCATATCTATGTCACGATTACGAGCGTTTTGAGCCTGAGTCATGGCTTCAAGCATCTTTTCATAGTTGATTGGTTCATCGTTTTGTTGAAAAGATGAAGTGATGTCTTGGAATTGGTGGTGAAATTATGAGTCCATCAGATTTTGTGATTTTTGTTTGGACTCACGCATACTCATTTCCAAAATTGATGGTTTTCTATTTTGGACTGGTGGAACTGAGTATGAATCTTGAAAATATTGTGGACTAGGTGGATAAGGAGGACAAGTTGGTTGAAAATTGGACTCGGGGGAGGTGAATCCCCACTGACTCTGTGAAGAGTTGAAATTATTTTAGAAATTATGGTTATAAGATTGGGGGCATGGGTTATATTGATTCGAATAAGACCAATCCGGCACACTAGGTTGGTTAAAGTTATGATATGCCGGGTGGTAATATCCGAAAAAGAGGTCGGTGTGTAATATGGATTACTATTAAAATTGAAAAAATTGTTATTATAAGCCATATCACACAATAAAATACAAACAAAAAAAACAAACAAATAAGCACACAAATAAAGAAAGAAAAAAAATTCTAAACTAAGTTAGGGTAGACCTATGACCTAGACGACTCCTAACTGGTTAGACTGTCCACGGGAGGTATAATGTAGACTTTGACCACAAGCTAATCAGCCAGGTCAGGGCAAGATTGGTGGGAGGTTATCCGTCAAAGACGTTCCTTAATTAAATAACCACCAACCTTCGGGCTTTCGGCCCTTAATCCCCTTCCTAGACACTAATTTGGCAGGAGTCAAATTCCAACACCTTTCCCCCTTAGGATAATCTCCTAATTGAGTCTAAGATGTCCCTAGGGCCAACGTCTACTCATTTTTAGTTAGGCTTGGGTTAGTGAGTGAGGAGATTGTTTGTGGGCTAAGGGAGGGTAATGACTTCCCCACCTTATCTTGTTTATAGGACAAGCCCTTAGATCAATTTAGTGCAGTGTACAAGAAAAGCAACACTTAAGCAATGTAAACAATCCAAAAGTGTTCTTATATTAGATGCTATGCACACGTACCTTTGCTCCAGCACTCTTCAACAGTAAATAGAAAATGTAATGAAATAGACACGTGCCTAAATGTAAAGTCTAAATCATTTTAGCATTTACAAACATCATTTTACTGTTGAGGTTAGAAAGTAAATACTGTGAATCAAACATGGAAATAAATGCTACAGATTTTTAACTATTCAATTCAGCCAACCTGCAAAAAATACAGGTTAGTAGTTCACTCAGTTTGCCATAGGACTGTAGCAAATCTGAGGGCTTCTTGGCTCTGCTTTCTTGAGCAGAGTCCAAGGCCACTTATGTGTCCACTGCAGCACGAATTCCTTGTTGATGAATCTGTACAAAAAAAATAAAGAAGAAAGTTAACAAAAAATGTAAACTTTTAAAGAGAGTAACTTACCGTCCCTCCCCGACAACGACGCCAAAATTTGATTGAACTTGAACCTGCACAAAAATACAGTATTTCAGAACTTTAAAATAAAGAATGCAAGTGCTCAATTCTACCGCAATAGCAAGTGGCTATGCGGGTCGTGATCCACAAGGAGGGACTAGCGATGGAAGTTTTTTAGTAAGTCTTCTTTTAAGATACAAAGTTTGGTTAAAGTTCTTCTTAGTTCTTTAAAAGAAAAAGAGAAAAATTAGGTTAAAGTGAAGTGAGGAAGAAAGTGGTAGAATGAGAAGGTGGAGAAAATCAGAAAATGACTATGTACAAATAAATTGAAAAAGAGTGAAAAAGATTTGAAAAATGTGGTATTGGTGATCTAAACTAAAAGTTACAAGAAAGAAAAACTAAAAATAATTACTTGCCTCCTTTTGACCAAAAGCTTACCTTGAATCTTTGGCGACGATGTTACCTTGAAGTGGAGGCAATCAGCGCATAGCTCATAAGAGTTGATTATTGTCTCTTTCACATTACATCATCATGACAAAACAAGCATGAAATGATACAGAGAGACTCAAATCCATCGTAATGAGCTATCGGTGACACTCGCAAAGGCAAGGCTCTTTCGATGCTATAAGACTCACTTGGATAGCAATTGGTACAAGAATGAGTGAAGTAGAAAAGAAGAAGAAGAACACAAAAATGAAGTACATAAAAGGCAACTATAGATTCGATTTCATAACGATAAGAGAAAAGAAGAACAACTTACACCGGTGTCACTCTCAGCACAAGCTTCATTCTCATTCTCCTATGAAAGTCTGATCTCCTCTGAATTACATAAATGAAAACTAAAAATTATACAAAAAGAAAACTAAAAACCTAAACTAAAAATGGAAAAGTGGACTAAATCCTATCTCTGCATGATCGTCCCCTGTAGGCTCTGAAAATCTCAGTATTTATAGGCAAAACCCCACCTATGAGAGCGTATGAAGATAGGGGGAGCAAACGCTCCCCTAACTCTTTAACAAAGCCGCGAAAATGCGGCTTTGGCCGCGTTTTCGCGGCCAGGGTGTGGCCACACCCTGTTGGTGGTGCTCCCCGGCTTCTCGATTTATCTTTATCTTCAACTGGATTTGCAGTTTAAGTCTGGGATTTTGACGAAATGGCCGTTGATCCTTGGCTTCAACGATCGATTTGCAGGGATTTGTTCTAACTAGTTTTCAACCGATCTGAACCGACCTGATCTGCCCTGATTTACTGAGTTTGAATTAATTCTGATTTAATTCATAATTTGATGGGTTTTTGGGCTCATTTCTCTTCACTCTCCTTTAGGAATGGGCCTGCAAATAAATTAAACATTTAATTAGGAAAATGCAGATTTTATTCTATAATAAGTGGGAAAATATGATAATAAATGTGCAATATTAGTGACCAATCAATTTTATCACAGCTTTACCCCGCAGTCCTAATGGTAACAATTCAATATGGGTAATCATCAACCGCCTCACAAAATCAGCTCACTTCTTACCATTCAGAGTAGGTCAGTCAACAGAAGTTCTTGCAGATAAATATATTAAGGAAATAGTTCATATGCACGGAATTCTGATTAGCATCGTGTCGGATAGAGACATGAGATTAAGATCAAATTTCTGGGAAAATCTCCCAGAAAGCCTAGGAACTCGTCTGAAATTTAGCACTTCTTATCAGCCTCAGACAGACCGACAGTCTGAACGAACTATCCAAATTCTTGAGCACATGTTACGAGCCTGCATGATAGAATTCAAAGGGTCATGGGAAGACTATCCTCATTTAGTATAATTTTCTTATAATAACAGCTATCAGGCCAGTATCAAGATGGATCTATTTGAAGCTTTATATGGTAAAAAATGCAGATCACCGTTATGTTGGGACGAAGTCGGCGAAAGAAGACTTTTGGGGCCAGATTTCTAGTTCAGACAACAGATAAAATCAGAATTATCAGAGATCACCTCCGGGCAGCACAAAGCCAATAAAAGAGTTGGGCTGACACTAACAGAATACCATTGGAATTCAGAGTAGGTGATCATGTGTTTTTTGAGAATATCGCCAACCAAAGGGGTAATCTGATTAGGTACACGCGGAAAACTTAGTCCGAGATACATCGGCCCTTTCGAGATTCTAGATCATGTGGGAGATGTAACTTATCTATTGGCATTACTGCCATCATTTGAAGGTGTACATAATGTATTTCACATATCACAGCTTAGGAAGTATGTCAAGGATGAAAGTCATATCCTAAATCACTCAGAACTGGAATTACAACCATATTTATCTTATACAGAGCAGCCGATGGCCATTATGGACAGAAGTGTCAAGATTCTAAAGAATAGGGCAATATCGTTAGTATTGATTTCTTGGAATAGGCATGCTCTAGGAGAAGCTACTTGAGAATGAGAGGATATTATTCATGAGCGTTACCCTCAACTATTTTCATCTTAGTTGGTAAAATCCCTTATCACTGTCTTTTCCTGTGTTCAACTCCCCCTTATCAAAATTTCGAGGATGAAAATTTGTATGGTGGATGGATTGTAATACCCCATCCTCGGAATACATACCCAGATATCATAATTTCTTATTTTACCATATTTATTTATGCTTGTGTAGCGATACTGCTTAATTTGACCTCTCTAGTAGAATTGATCGATTTCAGTTTCAACTACTGTTTAAGAATATTTGAGATTTTGCAAAATTTTTCAAAATTTTTATGAATTATTTCTATAAAATCTCTAAAATCAGTATTAATCGATTCTGTCAATTGATTCTTGGAATTTTAAATTACAAACTGAGTCAAATTTCTAAAACCACTTTCACATTTTTTCTTAAAATAATATTTACTATCTTAATGCACTTTTTGAGATTTTTCTGAATTTATCAAAATCCGGCCAGATTCGGTGTCGACTAGTATCGATAATTAATTCCAGAATTTTTAATTTAAAAATGGATTAAATTTCTTGAATCTGATTTCACCATAATCCTCAGTATAATATTCTTTATTTTTGAGAATTTTTGGAGATCATTTCGAGATACTTGATTTTCAGGCGTTTCCTGTATTTTTCCGAAAATTTTCGTCAACCGCTACAAACCCGCGGATTCCACCATTCAAATTATTTCTTTTTTTTCTTCTAATTAATTTTTTTCTTTTCCCCATTTCTTTTCTTTTTTTCTTTTTTCCTTCCTTTTCCTTCCAACAACTTCTAAAAGCTTCTACTTTCTTCTAAAACATTCTACTTCATTCCATCAAAATATCCCCTCCAAAATATCCTAATTCATTCATTACCCTCTCCCATCACCTAGGCTGGCCAAACCACCTCACCCTTTTCCATTTCACAAAAAAACCTTAACTCCTTTTCTTTCCCCTTTTCTTTTAACACGAAACTCCAAATAATCACCATAACCTTCTCCTTTAACCTTCCTTTCTCCATACAAAAACCCTAACTACCACTTCCGCCTTCAAATCCACAACAATAGCAACACCTACAACATATCACCATCATCTTCTTTCTTCTTCTTCTCCTCCCACTTCATCATAACCATCAAAACTCCATCTTCCAAATCAATCTCTATCTCCAAAACCTACCACACTCACCAACAAAACCCTCTACAAAAACCACCTCCATACCCCCTCTCCTAGGTCGGCCACCACCCCAAGTTAGAGGCCGACTAACACCTCTCTGACAACCCCTCCGGTGACCATTTCGGCGATAGCTCTGGTGACCACTCCAGAGACGACTCCACCACCTTCTCCAAGATCACTTTCACCACCATCACAACTCCATCATCACCACCACCTCTTGTGTTTCTCTCTCCACCACCACCACCTCCACTCTTACCATCACAACGCCACCCCATCACCACTACTCCAACCTCCAACATCATCATAATCATCAACCCCTTCAACTTCCTTTTCATTCTCCCGCAAAATCCAACTCCTCCAACACCACCACCTACTACCACCACCAACACCATCACCCTTCCCTTCACCTCTCCTCCTCCCCCTCTAGGTCAGCCACCCCCTGGCCTCCCCTAGTGGCCAGCGCACCACCCAAAGGGGCCACGACCACCAAGGGGCCAAGGCCCCTTCTCCTCCTCTCGCTTAGTGTATTTCCTGGAGTCCACGACATCTTCCTTGGAAATTATATTTTAGGTGAGTGGTTTTCCCCGCATTATTGATCTTGTATTGGATTTGGAATTGTATTGTAATTTGTATCAGTATGGTGTGATTGTACGGGTGTGGGTGTATTGTATTCAGTGGACATGCCATGACTTGTGTCAGACTGATGTACTGTAATGCTTGTAATAGTGTAGATGACATCATACTAATGCATGTGTGGTACTAACAGTGCAGGTACCCTTATACCGACTCAGATTTTCTGCCCACTCATGGGCTAGCTACCCAATAGGTCTAGGCCTTGCACCTTTATGGGTTTCTTGGTAACCACCGAGAGTATGCTTAGACCACGGGTGTACTCTAGCGTTCAGGCTCTCGCCCACTTTCTCGAAAGAGGAGCGCGCTTAGACCGTCAGGTCTCTTATGCTCCGCCTAGTAGGCATACTTAGCGTTCAGCGCTTTATCACTAGACTCGCCTAGGCAAAACTTTGTCGGGTTTTAGACTCGCATTTTAAGTTGAGTCATTTCGGTAGCTCCGCCAAGCGCTTTAGTGATTAAACACTATTCGCAGTCCGTGCCTCCACCTCTGCTTAGATGTTCACTTACTTGCTAACTACATGCATTGATGGTTAATATCTACTATTGCTAGCCATGCTTTTACTTGATGTGTTAACCTTTGACATGCTAGCACTTGACACCTGACTCCTGCATGCTATCACCTGACACCTACTTGCTATCACCTGCCATCTAACATGATATACCTGACTTATAATTATCACTTATGAAAATGTTAACCTGATCTCCTGACAGTACTCATGTACACCTGATACTCCTGATATGTTCCTGCATATTACTATAATCTGATAATCATCTAATAAATCGTAAAAAGAGATAACTTACATCGGGTCGGGAGAAACTTACAGATATCAATATATCTTCGTGTTTACAGTGGTATTAGATATGTTGTGCAACTAAATCTTCTGGTTCAACCTGAGGGCCTCCAGGTGACCGAGGGGAGTGCTGGTTCCCTACCATATGGTACCATCCTGAAAGGGCATCCTATAAGACCCTCATGAATGTCTCGTGGTAGATTCAGTTTTCCAGCAACGGAACAATTCTGGGCCGTGGTCCCGGGTATGTATAGGACCCACTGTAAACATTCTTTGTTGATACCCTCGTTGGTTTCCAATAACAGCCTCGATTTACTCAAATGTGAATGTATGTGTGTTGGGACGCTATTACACATACCTAGACATATGGGTAGGACGAGTAATAAGAATAAATATTAAGAACGGTAATAAATGATTTATTTATGCTTAATCAATTTTATTTGTTTTATGCCTTCCTTGCATGCTTATTATGTCCGTACTCACGACACAACTTTTGATGCATACTTTTTTATTCGAATTTATCAATAAACTTGTACTTATCTCTGAACGCCACTTGGCATTCACCTGCCACTCGTTAGAGAGTTTCTGACACCTTTGAACTTGCAAGTTCAGATTCTAAAGCTTGGATTGAAGTGGAGCTCTCCGCTGAAGATCAAGTTTACCTCTCGGAGCAGGCTGACGTCCTAGCTTCTTCTTTTCCTGACTCTTCCGACTAGGTTGCGGGATTCCCTCTCAGCTCGTGAGCATCTTTTGCACTGTACATGTTGTAAATCATACTTTTGCACTTAGCAGTGATATAATGTACTTGTAATATTATATCACGCTCCGTGATAACTTTGTAAGTTGTACTCCTTATTTTGAAATGTATACGCGCTGTGTACTTTTGTACTTTAATTTTTACCTGTACTGATGCTCAATGTATATATGTGAGGGTATTTTCGACCTCTGTACATACGTCACAGTAGCGTCTCTGTACCCGACAGGACGGGACATTACAATTACATAGCATACATATCAAGTTTAGTGTTTATATAAACAAGCATTAACTATTCAGAGATGACAAAACATAATTAATTTTCACATAATTGATTCTCCATATGATTCCAAAAGAAACACCCACTAAACTTTATCCCGGGCCTTTACCCTTATAATGACCTGAAAATGTTATAAATATAAAAGAGTGAGATTGACAGCTCAGTGAGTAAAGTCATGTAAAGAATGTTAATTCTAACAACCAACCAAGATTAATCAGTCTAACTGGCCAGTCGGTGATAAACAGGTAGAAGGTTTTCCATTCAATAGAATGTTCCTAATTTAAGAATCACCTTTCAAATCTCTTCCTTAATAACCATCAGACTAGATTTTTATTCAGTCTCATATTAATAATATTACATTAATTATTTATTCAAGATAAATAATTCAACAATAATTCTTGCAATAAGGACGTTTGTTCAAATATAAAGAAAATAGAGTGAGGTGTGCGTAAAGCAAATCTCCTTATGACAATTACGTCCCCCGTTACTGTGCCTACTGGATAATAGATGCCGGTCTCCCAAGATACAATACTCTTTTATAATATTGGCAAAGCACAAAGCAAATTCTCATACAGTCAAACCAGAAATTGACCCATACCTTTCACTAATTGGAAGATGAAAAAAATCCAAATCAAGACAAAATTCGGACAGAGAATTTTTGTCTTAAAATTATAGAGGAATATTCAGATTAGAGAATTGGGAAGAGACTTTGAGTTTTTCATTTTCCTTGTGTGTTGAAATGAGAAAAGAACCTTTCTATTTATAAGGGTAAAAATCGAGTGGTTACAACGATTCAGACAGAACCACCGTTGTAATGGTTCAGACAAAACCGTTACAACCGTTCACGACAAACAGAACTATTTTGCTCGTTAAGCAGGGCAGCCGCTTGGGTTTTGCATGAGCATGTGCCTGCACCCGCACCTGCTTCAAAATTGAAGCAAGTGGGTTGCAGCCCAGCCAAGTCCACAAAGGACTAAACCGCGTGTCCGCAGCCCATGGCCAGCGCACTAGAACGGGACGGGGCAGGGCGGGCGACACGTGCTCGAGTAGGTATGGCTTCCCCTAAACACGCGTGAAATCTTTAAGTATCCTAAGGGCACACCCTTAGGTCCAAACTTTTCATATTTAAACCGCTCAACTTTTTTTACCACTTTCAATGTGGGACTAAAGAGTTTTCACTCTTTTTGAACACATTAAGCTCTCATTTTAGGCTAACTTCTGACTTAAATATCTTATTCATTTAGAAACGGAATTGGACTTATGAATATACCATGTTCATTACAAATGAAAGGAGAATACATTCTAATCATTTCTCTTGCATTTTGAGTAACATATCCTCTTAAAATTTCGGCTTAAGTTATTAACCTCACTTGGACAATTCCAAGTTTCCCAACAATCCCCCATAATGAATGGAGATTCAAGAAAATATAAACACTATGAAACTGACTCTATAGTGAAAGATGAAAGTACACCTAGAGGGGGGTGAATAGGTGTAGCGTTAATCTAAGACAAATAATGCAGAATTAAAACTAAATGTTAAACACACATTATCTGTAATCAAGAGTGAGTCAGAATTCCCCGTGAAGAGCTCTGAAACTTTCCCTCACGATTTTTCTAAATTATGAGTTGAGGTGCTTCAATAGCTATCTTGGTTGAACATGAGTGTGAGCACACAAACAATATCAAGCACGTATGAATATATGAGCAAGTATAGCAATGTAAGATAGAGAGAGAGAGAGAGAGAGAGAGAGAGAGAGAGTTGAGAGAGAAAGATCCGAACGCATACACAAAGATATGTTTCGAGCTTCCAGCCACTACTCTATGTCCCCACCTTCACACAGAAAGATTTTCACTATGTCCACCAAGGACCTTCCACAAAGGGACCTCCACCGAGAAATTACAAATACAAACCTGGAGAACACAACTCCAACTCTCTCACACCTCTACACAAGAGGGTAGGCACAAAGCAAAGAGAAAAAGATTACAACTTGGTGATCATGATACAAACACAACTAGGTGATATCAAAGGATCACAAATAAAACCTCTCACAAACTAGATCTTAGAGGATAGATTTGCAATGAAAAGCTCAAGTTTGTGAGTAAAACAAAGTGTTTGGAAAAGAAACACAAAGAAAAACTTTTGGAAAAAACTTCTTGATAGATAAACAAATTGAAGAACTAAAGTAGAATTCCCAAAACTAGATTTTTCTTTGATTTTTCAAAACTTGGAAAACAAATAGAGATTTTAATTTTGAAGCTTAAAAACTTCGTTTAAAAACTTGTTGAAAAACACACTAAAAGATGGGAAAAATTGCTCTTGAAAATCTTATAGAAAACTGACCAAGAGAACCTATTTATATAAGGTCTCCAAAAACTAGCCGTTGAAGGCAGAACATAGGCCAGAGTGGCCTCTCGGTAGACCGACCAACGGCCAAGAAAAGGACCATTGGGGTTGCGGGTCGACCGATCGGTCGACCGCCCCGAAAGCAATGGCATCTCGGTCAACTGTTCGGTCGACCGGGACAATCCGAGACTTGGGTTGATCTAGTCGGTCGACCGCTCGGTCGAACGTGCCTTGCTACGGTCGACCGGTCGATTGACTGAACCAGGACTTTGGGTTTGTACACATTTCTGTGCACGTCGGTCGACCGCTTGGTCGAACCATGCTTCGGTCGACCGGTCGGTCCGCCGACAACAACCCAAAACTAAGATTTATAAGGTTTGAAATATGGACTTGAGAATACATATAAATTCTAATAAAATCCCTTAAATTCCATAAAAATAAGTTCATGTAAATACTTGAAGTACAAATATGTGTGATAAAAAATCAACACATATTATGAACAATTTGAACTATTTTTGAGGTAAAGAATTTAAAGGTTAAACCAAAAATTGTATATTCCAAAAACCAAACTTTGAAATGAAAATCCGTTTTATCTAAAACTTGTATAAATACAAAAATAAGATATTGAAACATATTTGAAGTATAGTTGTACGGATAGAATTCAATACACATAGTAAGTAATATATACTTGTTTTTGGTAATAAATACAAAAATAAGTTTCAATAAAAATAAAATTTAAACACGTGAACTAGATACATCAAAATAGGTTTTTCTAAACATATGAAGCATAGATTATATGGATGAAATCTAATATACATTAAACCATGTAAACTTCTTTTGATGAACTTTATTCATGAAATCAAAAGATGAATTCTTGAAAATTCGAAACACATGATAAACCAAAAGTCGAAACATGTTTTGTGTAAAACAAATAGATATAAACTTTTGAAACTTAAAATGGTTAAACCGAAACCAAAACTATAAATCTTTTATGTGTGTGTATAATTGAGCAATTTAATACTATTCTATCCCTACACAAGATCTAAACTAAAACAAACCTAGATCAAAGTCTTCTTGTAGATCTTCTTCTCCAAGACGACTCCATCCAAACACAATCCATAGAGCTAGACTCCATCTCGAGTACCAGATGCAATCTTGAAGCGCGAGCTCTTGAATCAATATGTGATAGCTTCAAAACTTGACTTCGAATCTTATGTTGAAGCTAAACACCTACTAAGATCTTGATCAAGAAACTTAATAAATATAAGACATTAGTACTATAGCTTCATAAGTTAGTCATCAACAAAACTAGGGTGAAAGACCTTCGGGCCAACAATCTCCTCCTTTCGATGATGACAAAACTTATGAGGTTATATATGCATGGATTAAAGATAAGCTTCATAGAAGCTCCCCTTAACTAAAGCATAGCGATAAAAACAATAAAAGCAAATAGATATGCAATGTAAGCACATGATACCAAACATAATAATCATAAAGATATACAATATTAGCTCTAGGTACCAAAAGTGTGCAATATCTTGATACCAATTTTAAATGAGTATGTAATGTAAGCTTTTGATACCAATACTCTTGATACCAAATGAACAATTTGAAATATGCAATACCAATTGAAATTATGATATCAAATGAATAAAATGCAATACGAGCATATGATATCTATATATTTTATTGAATATGCAATATGAACTCTTGATACCAATGAACCAATATAAGTTCTTGATACCAATAAACAATCCAATAGAATAGATATGCATACAAACTCTAGATATCAAAATCAAAATATGATATCAAAACAAAATATATGCATAAAGCTAGAACATGCATATATAAACTAATCTTTTCCCCTCTTTTTGTCAATCATCCACAAAGAAGCGAAAGATCAAATGAAAGAATGATTTGAGAGTTCATATATGCATATACGATATACTTTCATGAAGAGGATAGATGTCAAGTTAACTCCCCCTGCATACATGCATTACATAGAGAAATGATGACTAAACCCTAACCCATTTATGCATAATATACAATGCATAGTTGGAGATGTTAAGCTCCCCCTAGACACGTGTACCATATAAAGAAAAGATGTCAAGCTCTTTTCTATATACTACACTCATCATGAATTTATATATAGAGGAGATGTTAAGTTCCCCTTGCATATAAGTAATATATGTCAAAGTAAATTTTGAAAACTAATTAAAACAAATTTTGATACCAATAAAAAATAAAATTATTTTCTAAAATAAAATATTTTGCTCAAAAAGAGTGGGAGTAAGATACCGATTGAAAATATATGAAATACCAATTAAATGTAAAATTAAGATTTTTTCTCCCCCTTTTTGAAATAGCAACAAAATCAATTCATAAGCATGTAAAAGATACCAATTAATATTTAGAATTAAATCAAGCTTAGCATAAAATAGTTTGTGCTATAAATATGTATGTATAATCATTGTTAATTAAGCACAAGAAATCATATATATGTATGTATGATCAGAGCAATTGAAGTATAATACCAATTAAGATATGATGCATACATATATAAGAAAACATGAGTATACAAATGAAATATCATTGAAATCATGTATAACTCATAACATTCACCCTATCATGCACATGTTTAAAAGGACATGCATTAAAGTGCATACAAGGCATGGTCACCCAACCAACCGCCCTTAAGGCAGAAGTTTTTAAAAATAATATTTGAAAATAATTTTAGCATAGTTTGAAACACTACCAATTGAAGAATACGAAACTAATTTTAAGATAATTTAGAAAACTAGTACGAAATCCTTCAAAGAATAAAAACAAATATTATCACATGAAAACATGCTAGATACACAATAATTGACACTCAAAGAGCTATGAAGCACAACGACTCTCATGAATCCAGAATCATGAGTAAACAAGATATATAGTGTACAAAGGTCATGTAAGAAATATAAACATGGAGATAAAACAATGACGCTCAATCAAAACATATGAAATTCTTTTTTATAAACATGAAATCATCAAAATTAAACTTCAAGGCATATGTATGATTAGTCAACACTAAAGCATACATATTTATCCCAAACATGAAAAAGAGTCTACAAAAGAGTGTATGACATTTAATACAAGTGACTCAATAATAGAACATGCATATCTATAGTTTTAAACAAAATTTACATATACAAGAAGCTAAACACATTTTTATGAAAAACATGTGCAAAATAGGGAATACAAGTGTAAATGTAAGAATCATTAAAACTAGGTTATACAAATATATATAATTAGTACACATGAGCTATAAACCACCCAAATTTAAGAATTAAGTGTACCTCACTAATTGTATAGGTATAAGCACAAGTTTTAATGAAAGTTTACATCTAAACATGTAATCAAAATATAACGTAGAAAACATCAAAAAATGATTGAGAAGTCATTAGTGTAAATGCAAGTGTTATTAGAACTAGGATATACACAAATAGCTAAACTATAGTGAGAACACAAAGATATTAATACATATAAACATGGGTATATCTCAAATACTATCTATGTATATCATAAGTCTAATAGGCATTGCATTTTATCCTAATGAGCATGAAAACTATAATATGCTAAAAATCATCAATGAAAGCATGTAAACAAAAATAAAGAGTTAGAGATAATTACCAAACCAAAAGAACTAATGTCTATATCTCCAAACCATGGTGGTCCTCCCACCAAAACTTCCTTGATAGTGATGCATTTAATGTGGTGTCCATTGAGTTCAAATGCATCCACCAGTAAGGCACCAATACTCTCACGTCTTGTGAGAGCTCATACCTACCAAATGAAATAGAGATGTATTTTGGTACCCAAACTTTCTTTGGGTCCTCTGGGTTAGCACCTTACCTAACCCAAATATTTTTACTTGCAAAATTTAAATCATTTAACCTATCAAAATAAAATTTTGTAAGGTGGCCAGTACAACCACATTGTGTATAAGTGTACACCCCAGCATACATAGAATTATGTGTTTGAGCATGATGAGCATGTGTATACCGTGAATAGTGTGCATGCAAATGTGAAGTATGTTTCTTACGAAACATGAATTCCAATCTCTTGTGATTCATGGCATATTAGCTCAAATTGGAGCCCAAATAATCAACACTCTTCTTCAACATATATATATATATATATATATATATTATTTTCAATAGTAGAAGAAGATGTGGTGTATGCAAGAAAAACAAAGTTCTTATCATAAGAAGATGAATCAATAGGAGCATGACAAGAAAGAGAAGCAAAATCATTTTTCAAATATTTTCTAAAGAAATGCATTCCAATTCTTTAGAAATCAAAACAAATTTGTTTTTCAAAGAATCGTTTTCTTTAAGAACTAAATCAAGTTTTGAAGACAAACACTATTCTTCTTCAAAATAGCATCAAAATTATTTTTATTTTTCAAAATTTTATTTTCTTTTAAAATAAGGTCAAGTTGAGATTTCAAGTTATTTTCAAGGAATCCCTTTAACTTGAAATCTTAACGTTCTCTTGCAAAACAAGATCGATTTTTGAAAAATAACATTTCATTTTCTTTCTTTAAATTCAAACTCTTATTTTTCAAAACTTTGTACTTTGAAAGCAAGTTTTCACAAAATTCAGAAAGTTTTTCATTTAAGGCATGTGCATCCATACTATCATGATCATTAGAAGAACTAGCACAATCATCAAGTTGAGATTTTGAAGTTATCTCAAGGGAGTCATTCTCTTGAATCATGTAGCATGTTTGCTCAGACTCATCTACTATGCGTTCTTTCTCCACATTGTTTGAAACTTGTTCTTTGAGAGAGCTCAACGTGTTCTACACTGTAAAAGCGAAATCACAATGAGAAATCATAGATAAATGTTCTTTGCTAAGTGATTGTCTAAGTGCAATCAATGCTTATGCATTAACCTCTAGGTACTTATCATTATCAAAATATGATTTCTTGATAGTGGCAAGATAAACATGCAATCCTAAGGCTTTTAAATATGCACTCATCTTAAACTTTCACATATCGATGTTAGAAACATCATACATGGGTGGAGCAAAAAAAATCCATGAGTGTATATAAATATGTGTGCAAAGCAATAAACTAGATTAGCAATCCAAGGATCACACTCCTGGTGGTTAAACCGAATATCAAGAGCGCTAGCTCTGATACCAATTGAAAGTACACCTAGAGGGGGGTGAATAGGTGTAATGCTAATCTAAGACAAATAATGTGAAATTAAACATAAATGCTAAACACACATTATGTGTAACCAAGAGTGAGTCCGAATTCCCTGTGAAGGACTCTGAAACTTCTCCTCATGATTCCTAAAAATTATGAGTTGAGGTGCTTCAATAGATATCTTGGTTGAACATAAGTGTGAGCACACAAACAATATCAAACATGTATGAATATATGAGCAACTATAGCAATGCAAGACATAAAGGGAGAGTTGAGAGAGAAAGATCCAAACGCAAACACAATGACATGTTTTGAGGTTTGAGTCAGTGCTCTACGCCCCGCCTTCACATAGAAGGATTTATACTATGTCTACCAAGGACTTCCACAAAGGGACCTCTGAAAAACACCTAGAGGGGAGGGGATGAATAGGTGCATATGCTAATTTAGAAATCTTTTTAAAATAAGTATGAATGAATGATACAACGATCTCCCAAAACAAGACTAAGAGCCGAATACCTGGTGAAGAGCTCAGAACTCCTTCCTCGTGATTCCTCTAGATAAGAGTTAGAGGTGCGTATTGCAATCTTGTTGTATGAGAATTGATCGACAAGTTAGTAAGAAATGAATTGGAAGCAATAATGAAGTGCACACAAGATATATCACAAGAAATGAAAGCAATAACACAAGCTAAAAATAAAGAGCAATAGAGAGAAAGAACAAAAGCAATCGCAAACACAAAATATTTGTTTCGAGGTTCGAGCCACCGCTCTACTCCCCGCCTTCACCGCCGTGAAGGGTTTCCACTATCCACCGAGGAACTTTACAAGGTCTACCGAAGACCGGAGTACCGAACTCTACCAATACAATCCTCTACCGAAGAGGTATCTCAACAAGAACAAGAAGAAGGAACAAGTAGCCAAGTGATCACCAAAAGGATCACAAACTTCTTACAAACTTCTCTTTACAACTTCCTTATAGAATGAGGAGGGAATTTTTGGCTCTAGAAGTGTAGTGAGAAAAACAAACTCAGTTGTAAATGTAAAATGCTTGCAAACACAACTGAAAAACAATGGCCAAGAAAGCAATGGAGAATTGAGAGCTTTGAAACTTTTTCTTTCTTTTGAAAACTTGTAAACTAGGGATTTTTCTTGGTGTTTTTGCAAGAGACCAACCCTCTCTATTTATAGGGAGAGGAGGAGATTAAAACATGATTTAATTAAGTTTATATGATCCAAAATTAGTCCCCAAAAGATCAGAAAACTCTGCCAAACAAAAAGTAACAAAAACAGTTTTTCAGAAAATCACCAAAGAGGAAAGAGCCATTGGGGCTCCTGGCAGGCTATCGGTCGACCGGCCCGGTCGACCGGTAGCCCATCTGGCAGATAGCCGTTGGGCCCGGTCGACCGATACGGTCGACCGACAAAAAACAGAGAGCAAACTGTTTTAGGTCGGTCGACCGACAGACGTGCACAAGCGTGCACGTCCTAGACACAGGACGCGGTCGACCGGGGCGGTCGACCGTCCTGGCCTGGAATGGGACCGGTCGACCGTCACGGTCGACCCCCAGGCCTGAAACAGTTTACAGAATGGAAATTTTTCTGGACTTGGAAAATTTTTCAAAATAATTTGTAGGGATATATGACTAAGTATCATGCTGGAAAGATAGATATACATGATATAAACATGATATAAAATTTTGTAAAAATTTGAGACATGTATATTTATCAAGGCATGAACTTAAAACAAATACCAAAAATAAAAACTGTATTTTGAAGGGTGTGTGTGTGTGTAGAGCCAATTTTCCACAGCCTCAAACTTTAACAAACTAATTCTTACATAGGTTCTAGGTGACTACAAAGTCTTCAAGTGGGCTTCTCCATATGATCTTGCAAAGCTTGATTGTTGAACCCGAAAGAACCGACTTGAGTCAAAACAACCTTCCTTTAGGGAAGAAAACTCCATGAATCTTTAGAACCCTAAAACACACTTAAACAATAAACATGATTAGTACAAATAACTATATATGTTTTGGAATCATCAAAACTCAATAAAACGGGCGATTGTAACCTTGGGCCAACAATCACCCCCTTTTTGATGATGACAAAACATATAAGTTATTTTATAAAAATAAGGGAAAGGTGCTTGGAAGCTCCCCCTCAAATTATGCTATGTATAAACGAATGACTATGTATATAAACGAATGGCTATATACATAAAAGAAAAGACATATACATACAAAACTTAATGCATACAAACAAACTAAAACTCAAAAAGCATTCAAACTAAACTTTTTCTCCCCCTTTTGTCATACATCAAAAAGGGTAAATATAGTTAAAAAAAATGTTTTCTTCAAGAATCCAAAATATAGACATTCAACTCACCACAAATAAAGGAAAATCTAGCATAGTCTAGAGGTTTGTAAAAATATCGGCAAGTTGAAAATCGGTAGAAACATAATCAATATCAATATCACCTTTCTCATAATGATCTCTACGAAAGTGATACCGAATGTCAATGTGCTTAGTTTTACTATGTTGATTTGCATTTTTAGTCATATGAATAGTACTAGTATTATCACAAAATATTTTAATATGATCAAAATGCAAATCATAGTTAAGGAGAGTATGTTTCATCCAAAGAACTTGTGCACAACAAGCTCCGGCTGCAACATACTCCGCCTCGGCGGTTGAAAGGGCTACCGAATTTTGCTTTTTGGAAGACCAAGAAACAAGACAATTACCAAGAAATTGACATGTTCCACTTGTACTCTTCCTATCTACCCTACAACCCGCATAGTCGGCATCCGAAAAACTCGTCATTGAAAATTGGCCGATTTTCGGATACCACAAACCCATTTCAATTGTGCCCTTAAGGTATCTAATAATGCGTTTTACCGCAACTAAATGGGACTCTTTAGGACACGATTGAAATCGAGCACAAAGACATACACAAAACATAATATCCGGCCTACTAGCCGTCAAATACAACAAACTACCAATCATGCTACGATAAAGCTTAATGTCTACACTTTTACCTCGTTCATCCTTGTCAAGCTTTGTGGTTGTTGCCATGAGAGTTTTGCTCACTTTAGCTCCTTCAAGCCCGAACCTCTTGATAAGTTCCTTTGTGTACTTGGCTTGATTGATGAAGATCCCATCCTTTCTTTGCTTGATTTGGAGATCAAGGAAATAGTTGAGCTCACCCATCATAGACATTTCGAATTCTTCCTTCATGCATGATTCAAAAGCTTGGCAAAGGGTTTCATTAGTAGAACCAAAAATGATATCATCCACATAAATTTGAACAATAAGAATATCATTTTCAACATGTTTTGTAAATAAAGTGGTATCTATTTTTTTCTTTCTTAAAACCATTTGAAATTAGAAATGAAGAAAGCCTTTCATACCAAGCCCTAGGGGCTTGTTTTAAACCATAAAGAGCTTTGTCAAGTTTGAAAATAAAATCCGGATGTGTAGGATCAACAAACCGGGGGGTTGTTCAACATACACCTCCTCTTCAATAAATCCATTTAAGAAAGCACTTTTAACATCCATTTGAAAAATCTTAAAATCTTTATATGAATCAAATGCAAGTGTCATCCGTATGGCTTCAAGCCGTGCTACGGGTGCAAAGGTTTCTTCAAAATCGATACCTTCGATTTGAGTGTAACCTTGGGGAACTAACCTAGCTTTATTCCTAATGACGTTACCCGACTCATCCAACTTGTTCTTAAAGATCCACTTAGTACCAATTGTTGGTCTATCGTGGGGCCTAGGAACAAGGTGCCAAACTTGGTTGCGCTCAAATTGATTGAGCTCCTCTTGCATGGCTAGCAACCAATATGAGTCGGCCTCAGCTTCGAGGACGTTCTTGGGTTCAAAATGAGAAATAAAAGCATAGTGTCCACAAAAGTCATGAAGTTTAGAATGAGTAGTTACCCCTTGAGATACTTCACCTATAACGAGATCCTTGGGATGATGTGAATTGTATCTCCAATCCTTTGGAAGTTGTTGAGTAGGCTCCACTTCAATTCCTTGAATTTCATTTCCTTGAGCCTCCTTTTCTTTAGCTTCATTTCCTTCATCATCCTTTGGCTTGTCTTCAATAATAGGTGAGTCCTCCAAAGTGACTTTCTCCATGCCTTCATGCAAAGAATCTATTTCTACAACATTCTTAACAAACATATTAGATTCCTCAAATTTTACATGTATAGATTCCTCAATAGTCAAAGATGACTTGTTGAAGACTCTATACGCTTTACTAGTATTTGAGTATCCAACAAAAATTGCTTCATAAGATCTAGCATCAAATTTACCTAAGTTATCTTTTGTATTCAAAACAAAGCATTTGCATCCAAAAACCTTAAAGTAAGAAACATTTGGCTTTCTAGAAAAATAAATCTCAAAAGAAGTTTTTGAAGTATTTTTGCATAAGAAAACTCTATTTGATATGTAGCAAGATGTATTTACGGCCTCGGCCCATAGATAATGTGGGAGACCGTATTCACTAATCATTGTCCTAGCCATCTCTTGTAATGTCCGATTTTTCCGTTCAACTCTCCATTTTGTTGTGGAGTTCTAGGACAAGATAGTTCATGCTTAATTTCATGTTCTTCACAAAAAGTAATAAAGGGTAGGTTAATGAATTCACCACCTCTATCACTTCTTATTCTTAAAATTGAAGAATCTTTTTCCTTTTCAACTCTTTTCTTAAAGGCTTGAAAAATGTGAAAAGGCTTGATTTTTATGCTCTAAAAAGAAAACCCATGTAAAACGCGAAAAATCATCAACCAAAACAAATGCAAAACGATTCCCACTTAGACTTTTGGTTTGAGTAGGACCAAACAAATCCATATGGATCAACTCCAAGGGAGTGATGTCATGATATCCTTGATTGACTTGAAAGAGGACTTGGTTTGTTTCCCAAGTTGGCACGCGTCGCAAACGCGGTCCTTTTCAAAGTTCAAGCAAGGAATACCTTTCACCATTTCCTTGTTGTTTAACCTAGATAGATGGTCAAAAGAAATGTGGCCTAATCTTCTATGCCACAACCAAGAGTCATCATCGAGGGCTTTTAAACAAGTAATATTGCAAGACATATTAGACAAATCAATCATGTATATATTGCTTTCACGAAAACCGGAAAATATACATGTGTTGGATAGTCTATCAATAACTTTACATGCTAAATTATCAAAAACAACATCAAAACCTTTATCACAAAGTTAACTAACACTCAAGAGATTATACTTGAGGCCATCAACTAAAACAACATTTTCTATTAAAGGGGATGTACCAAGTTTAACATTACCAATGCCGATGATTTTACCCTTGGTATCATCTCCGAAGGTGACGGTGCCTTCTTCATGGTATCTTGATAGGGTTGCAAAGTTGTTGATATCCCAAGTCATGTGCCTTGAGCAACCACTATCAAGATACCACAATCCTTTACGTCGTTGCGCCTTGGAAAGTACCTACATCATTTAACAAATTTATTGACTTTGGTACCCAAATTTTCTTGGGTCCTTGAAAGTTAGTATTTCAAACCCAAACATTATGATGTGAAGCATTAAGTCTATCATATCAAAACTTAACTAAGTGACCTTTACGGCCACAATATGTGCATGAAAATACCTTCCCATACATGTTTGCATGATGTGTGTGTGGAGGGTGAGCATGTTTGGGGGTTTGGCATGATGTAAAGGTTGTGATTTATGAGCATGAACATGAATAGCATGTGATTGTTTCTTAGAGGCTTGTTTCTTAGGAAACATATCCTCAAGTCTATTCTTATCAAATTCATACTTTTTCAAAACTACTCCTAAAGAATCAATTTCTCTTTTAGCATGACAATCTCATTTTTATCAACTTGTGAAAACTTACCTTTACAAGAAATCTTATAATTATCAAAATCTTTTTGGGTGGAAACAAGAGTGAAAAGTAATTCATCTTTTTCTTTACAAAGAGTGAAAACTTGATGATTAAGAGATTCATTTTCCTTTTTCATTTTCAAATATTTTTTCTTAAGAAAATCATAATTATGTGAGAGTTCCTCAAAAGCTTCTCCTAGTTCATCCATGGAAAGCTCATCATCAAAAGAAGAGTTAGGGGTTACCTTGCTTGTGCTTTCATTAGCCATGAAGCACATGTTGGCGGTGTCAACTTTCTCCTCGGATTCGCTTTCGGAATCCTATGTAGCCTTCAATGCTTTCTTCTTGTAAGGCTTCTTGGAGGTGGAGGGCTTGACTTTATCTGGGCATTCCGCAACAATATGACCCGGTCTTTGGCAATTAAAGCAAATAATTTTCTTCTCTTCTTTGCCTTGCCATCTCCTCCTATTTTGAAACTTTGCCTTGTTATACATCCTCCGAACGTTCTTTACAAGAAGTGAGAGCTCCTCATCATCTTCTTCCTCATCGTCTTTGTCGGAGTATGAGGATTGACTCTTGAAGGCAATAGCTTTCTTTTTCTAGGGAGCCATTTCTTCTCTTACCTTTCTCTCCATCTCATGGGTTTTGAGGTTCCCAATGAGACTATAAGCTCCATCTCCTCCTTGTCATTGAATTCCTTCAAGGTAGTAGCTTTTACTTCCCAAGAAGGAGGGAGAGTCCGGATGATCTTTCTTACTCTTTGGTCGTTGTCAATAGCATCACCTAGAGAAGAAAGTCCATTAGTGATCTTTGTAAATCTTGTAACCATATCATCTATGGTTTCATTATCATGCATAGAAAAATTTTCATATTAGGAACGAAGAAGGTCTATTTTAGCCCTCTTCACTTGTGAGGTTCCCTCATGAGTAACAAGCAAGTGAGTCCAAATTTCATGTGCGGATTTGCAATGAATTACTCTAGAAATATCATCATCATTAAGTGCTTGGAGTAATACATAGTGTGCCCTAGAGTTAGCATCAAATTCTTTGGTCTCAATTTCGGACCAAGTGGACTCATCGCCGGTGGGTGCACTAAAAGGTTTGGTCACCGCCTTTAAAACCCAGCTTCCTAGAGATTGCAAAAATACGGTCATCTTAACCTTCCATATGGGAAAGTTAAGGCCATCAAACTTTGGGGGGGTCTTAATTCCATCGGCCATTTTTACTAAGAGAGTGAGTATGAAAAGAATGTGGTGATTAGCAAACAAAGGATCTCTCTAAGGTTGTTAAGCCAAGAGCCTAGAGACCTATGCTCTGATACCAATTGAAAAACACCTAGAGGGGGGGTGAATAGGTGTATATGCTAATCTAGAAATCTTTTTAAAACAAGTATGAATGAATGATGCGACGATCTCCCAAAATAAGACTAAGAGCTGAATACCTAGTGAAGAGCTCTGAACTCCTTCCTCGTGATTCCTCTAGATAAGAGTTAGAGGTGCGTATTGCAATTTTGTTGTATGAAAATTGATCGACAAGTTAGTAAGAAATGAATTGGAAGCAATAATGAAGTGCACACAAGATATATCACAAGAAATGAAAGCAATAACACAAGCTAAAAATAAAGAGCAATAGAGAGAAAGAACAAAAGCAATCGCAAACATAAAATATTTGTTTCGAGGTTCGAGCCACCGCTCTACTCCCCGCCTTCACCGCCGTGAAGGGTTTCCACTATCCACCGAGGAACTTTACAAGGTCTACCGAAGACCGGAGTACCGAACTCCACCAATACAATCCTCTACCGAAGAGGTATCTCAACAAGAACAAGAAGAAGGAACAAGTAGCCAAGTGATCACCAAAAGGATCACAAACTTCTTACAAACTTCTCTTTACAACTTCCTTATAGAATGAGGAGGGAATTTTTGGCTCTAGAAGTGTCGTAAGAAAAATAAACTGAGTTGTAAATGTAAAATGCTTGCAAACACAACTGAAAAACAATGGCCAAGAAAGCAATGGAGAATTGAGAGCTTTGAAACTTTTTCTTTCTTTTGAAAACTTGTAAACTAGGGATTTTTCTTGGTGTTTTTGCAAGAGACCAACCCTCTCTATTTATAGGGAGAGGAGGAGATTAAAACATGATTTAATTAAGTTTATATGATCCAAAATTAGTCCCCAAAAGATCAGAAAACTCTGCCAAACAAAAAGTAACAAAAACAGTTTTTCAGAAAATCACCAAAGAGGAAAGAGCCATTGGGGCTCCTGGCAGGCTATCGGTCGACCGGCCCGGTCGACCGGTAGCCCATCTGGCAGATAGCTGTTGGGCCCGGTCGACCGATACGGTCGACCGACAAAAAACAGAGAGCAAGCTATTTTAGGTCGGTCGACCGACAGACGTGCACAAGCGTGCACGTCCTAGACACAGGACGCGGTCGACCGGGGCGGTCGACCGTCCTGGCCTGGAATGGGACCGGTCGACCGTCACGGTCGACCCCCAGGCCTGAAACAGTTTACAGAATGGAAATTTTTCTGGACTTGGAAAAATTTTCAAAATAATTTGTAGGGATATATGACTAAGTATCATGCTGGAAAGATAGATATACATGATATAAACATGATATAAAATTTTGTAAAAATTTGAGACATGTATATTTATCAAGGCATGAACTTAAAACAAATACCAAAAATAAAAACTGTATTTTGAAGGGGGTGTGTGTGTGTAGAGCCAATTTTCCACAGCCTCAAACTTTAACAAACTAATTCTTATATAGGTTCTAGGTGAATACAAAGTCTTCAAGTGGGCTTCTCCATATGATCTTGCAAAGCTTGATTCTTGAACCCGAAATGAACCGACTTGAGTCAAAACAACCTTCCTTTAGGGAAGAAAACTCCATGAATCTTTAGAACCCTAAAACACACTTAAATAATAAACATGATTAGTACAAATAACTATATATGTTTTGGAATCATCAAAACTCAATAAAACGGGCGATTGTAACCTTGGACCAACAACCTCCACTGAGAAATAACAAATACAAATTGGGAGTATACAACTACAACTCTCTCACACCTCTACACAAGAGGGTAGGCACAAAGCAAAGAGAAAAAGATTACAACTTGGTGATCCTATGATCATAAACACAACTAGGTGATCTCAAAAGATCATAAATAAAACCTCTCACAAACAAGATCCTAGAGGATAGATTTGCAATGAAAAGCTCAAATATGTGAGTAAAATAAAGTGTTTGGAAAAGAAACAGAAAGACAAACTTTTGGGAAAAACTTCTTGATAGATAAAGAAATTGAAGAACTAAACTAGAATTCTCAAAACTAGGTTTTCTTTGATTTTCCAAAACTTTGAAAACAAATAGAGATTTTGATTTTGAAGCTTAAAACTTCTTTTAAAAACTTGCTGAAAAACACACTAGAAGATAGGAAAAAGTGCTTTAGAAAATCTTGTAGAAAACTGGCCAAGAGAACTCATTTATATAGGGTCTCCAAAACTAGCCGTTAGAGGTAGAACACAGGCCAGAGTGGCCTGTCAGTCGACCGGCTGGTCGACCAACCAACGGTCATAAAAATGACCATTGGGGTTGCCGGTCCCCCCAAGGCAAAGTCCTGTCGGTCGACCGTTCAGTCGACCAGGACAACCCAAGACTTGGGTTGATCCAGTTGGTCGACCGCTCGGTCGATCGTGCCTTGCTACGGTCGACCGGTCGGTCGACCAAGCCAGGATTTTGGGCTCGTGCATGTTCCTGTGCACGTCGGTCGACCGCTCGGTCAATCAAGCCATGCTTCGGTCGACCGGTCGGTCGGCCGACAGCAGCCCAAAACTAGGATTTATAGGATTTGAAATATGGACTTGAGAATACCTACAAATTCCAATAAAATCCCATAAATTCCATAAAAATAAGTTCATGTAAATACTTGAAGTACAAATATGTGTGATAAAAAATCGACACATATTACAAACAATTTGAACTACTTTTGAGGTAAAGAATTTAAAATTTAAACCAAAACTGTATATTCCAAAACCAAACTTTAAAATAGAAATCCATTTTATTTAAAACTTGTATAAATATAAAAACAAGATATTGAAACACATTTGAAGCATAGTGTACGGATAGAATCCAATACACATGGTAAGTAAAATATACTTGTTTTTGATAATAAATACAAAAATAGGTTTGATAAAAATAAAACTTAAACACATAAAAGATACATCAAAATAGGTTTTTCTAAACATATAAAGTATAGATGTATATAGATGAAATCCAATATACATTAAACCATGTATACGTCTTTTGGTGAACTCTATTCATGAAATCAAAAGATGTATTCTTGAAAATTTGAAACACATGATAAACCAAAACTCAAAACTTGATTTTATGAGTTTTGTGTAAACCAAATAGATATAAACTTTTGAAACTTAAAACGATTAAACTGAAATCAAAACTTTAAATCTTATATATGTGTGTATACTTGAGCAATTCAATACTATTCTATCCTTACACAAGATCTAAACTAAAACAAACCTAGATCAAAGTCTTCTTGTAGATCTTCTTCTCCAAGATGACTCGATCCAAACACGATCCATAGAGCTAGACTCCATCTCGAGTACTAGATGCGATCTTGAAGCGCGAGCTCTTGAATCAACACGTTATAGCTTAAAAACTTGACTTCGAATCTTTTGTTGAAGCTAAACACCTACTAAGACCTTGATCAATATATGAGACTTAATAAACACAAGATCATTAGTACTATAACTTCATAAGTTAGTCATCAACAAAACTAGGGTGAAAGACCTTCGGGCCAACAAAAGATATTTTAGAAAAAAACTGCATCAGAAAAGGTGAACTGGGTCTTGAACTTTTCGTAGCGAAAGTTGTAACTCCTATGATTTTGATGATGTAATTAACCTTTAAATTAAGTTACTAATAAGTTGAATTAGTACTTATTTGTCTTAAGATAAATATGAGTTGGAGGTTGGAAAGAATTGAGCAAACATTGTAATACGCATATGAAATAGATCCATTTTGAAATATGAGTTGGAGGTTGGAACGATTCAAATAGATCCATTTTGCCCGTTGAGCGGGGCAATCGCTTGGGTTGTGCATGTGCATGTGCCCGCACCCGCTTCAAAAATTGAAGCAAGTGGTTGCAGCCCAGCCCAGTCCAAAAAGGACTAGACCGCGTGCCCGCAGCCCACGGCCAGCACACTAGCAACAGGACGGGGCGGGCGACCGGCATGCGCTTGTGTAGGTATGGCTTCCCCTAAACATGCGTGAAATCTCTAAGTACCCTAAGGACACACCTTTATCTCCCAACTTTTCCTATTTAAACCACTCAACTTTTTTTTATCACTTTCAATTTGGGATTAAAAAGTTTTCACTCTTTTTAGTCAAATTAAGCTCTTGTTTTAGGCCAACTTCTGACTTAAACATCTCATTCATTTAGAACATAATTGAACATACGAATATACCATGTTCATCACAAATGAAAGGAACACATTCCAATCATTTCTCGTGTGTTTCGAGTAGCAGATCCTACCTAAAGTTTCAGCTTAAGTTGTCAACCTCACTTGAAAAATTTCTAGTTTTCCAACAATCCCTCATAATGAATGGAGGTTCAAGAAAATATAAACACTATGAAATGCGAAAGATACTTTAAAAATTTCTAGTAGCAGATCCTACCTATAATGAATGGAGGTTTCGAGTAGCAGATCCTACCTAAAGTTTCAGCTTAAGTTGTCAACCTCACTTGAAAAATTTCTAGTTTTCCAACAATCCCTCATAATGAATGGAGGTTCAAGAAAATATAAACACTATGAAATGCGAAAGATACTTTAGAAAAGAAACTGCATCAGGAAAGATGAACTAGGTCTTGAACTTTTCATAGTGAAAACTATAACTCCTATGATTTTGATGATGTAATTAACCTATAAATTAAGCTTCTAATAAGTTAGATTAGTACTGTTTTGTCTTAGGATAAAACATGAGTTGGAGGTTAGATAGAATTGAGCAAACATTACAATACGCATATGAAAGATGGAATGACTAATTGAAGCTCCATAAATTTAGTTTGAGTTTCTCATTTTTCTTGTGTGTTAAAATGAGAAAAGAACCCTTCTATTTATCAGGGTAAAAACTGAGTGGTTATAATAATTCAGATAAAACTGCCATTGTAACAGTTCAGGCAGAACCATCACAACCGTTCAACAGTTGTAATAATTCAAATAGAACCGTTTTGCCCGTTGAGCGGGGCAGCCGCTCTGGTTGTGCATGTGCATGTGCCCGCTCCCGCAACCCACACCCGCTTCAAAAATTGAAGCAAGTGGTTGCAGCCCAGCCTAGTCCAAAAAGGATTAGACCACGTGTCTACAGCCCACGACCAGCTTACTAGCAACGGGACAGGACGGGCGGGCGGCACGCGCTCGTGTAGGTATGGCTTCCCCTAAACATGCATGAAATCTTTAAATACCTTAAGCGTACACCCTTTGTCTCCCAACTTTTCATATTTAAACCACTCACCTTTTTTTTCTATCACTTTCAATATGGGATTAAAGAGTTTTTACTCTTTTTTATCACATTAAGCTCTTGTTTTAGGCCAACTTCTGACTTAAATATCTTATTCATTTAGAAACAGAATTGAACATACGAATATACCATGTTCATCACAAATGAAAGGAGAACGCATTTCAATCATTTCTCGTGCATTTTAAATAGGAGATCCTACCTAACATTTAATCTTAAGTTGTCAACTTCACTTGGATAATTCCAAGTTTCCTAACAATCCCCCATAATGAATGGAGATTCAAGAAAATATAAATACTATGAAACTGATTCTATAGTGAAAGATACTTTAGAAAAGAAACTGCATCAGGAAAGGTGAACTAGGTCTTAAACTTTTCGAAGCGAAAACTGTAACTCCTATTATTTTGATGATGTAATTAACCTATAAATTAAAGTACTAATAAGTTGGATTAGTACTGTTTTGTCTTAAGATAAAACATGAGTTGGAGGTTTGGATAGAATTGATTAAACATTGCAATACACATATGAAAGATGGAATGATTAATTGAAGCTCCAAAACTTTCAAGTAATATCAAGCTACAAGAGCTATTGGACCAAAGTTGATCAAGCTCCACAAGATTGGGCCAAATTCAAGCAACATCAAGCTATGAAGAGTAAGATGGAGTAAAAGAACATTTGAGCTACAAATTTCACATAAAATAAAAGTTATGTAAGTAATCAAATTGTGATCTTTATTATCATCATTTATTGGCACAAATAAGATAATTCTAAATGCAATCGGAGAAATTTCTTTTGATGTTTCAGTCTGTCGTTGTTTCTCTCTCAGTTATGGTTATAGAGATAGTAGCTTGTGGTCACTTTGTACTTTACTCCTTTGTCCCCTACACTTTGAATTGACTCTATTTCGCACAAGTGGACTGTACCTCCTTGAAAGTTACAGCTGAGTGTCATTCTATTTGTGACATTTTGTTTCTCTCTTTCTTTTCACCTTTAGCTGCAGATAGCTTTAATAGAGCCTACAACTGTATTCTTTACAGCTGTGCATATCGCCGTGGTTATATATTTGGAGAGAAATTTTCTCCTCTTTTCCTCTCTCAGGCCTCTATCTCTTCTCTTTTGCTAACGTGCAGCAGTAGCATTAAATGCTCATATCTTTGCCCAGCATTACAATTTCTTTTTCAGGTTGCATTAAATGCTCCAATGGGCAGATTGTGCTGCCTCTCTGTAATAGCTGGATCTCTTCTTCTTGTTGCCTTGCTTCTTAAATAAGGCTCCGTTCATTCATTGCAAAAATAAGAAACCAGTGAGAAAAATCATGAGCTATTCATTCCTCAAATCTTTAACTTTCAGATCCTTATAAAATTCAGAAAGAGTTGTTGAGCTAATCATTTCCATTCAATTTCTACAACAATCTCTTATTTTAAAGAAGTCTCAACCATTCAATACAAGAGATATTCTACACTTCATTCATTTCTCTATTTTTTTAGAGAATCTTGGTTCTTCTTGGTTCTAACTTCTCTACTTCTTCTAGATTCTCTTTATTATTGATTTTTTCTTATTTGTGCTAATTTATTGTTGATAGTAACTAGAACTATTTAATTATACAGTCTTCAACTGTAACATCTATTTTAATTTGTTCATTGTACTTATATTGGTTCTCATTATTGTGTTAGAGAACATACTCTATTGTGATTCTTGTATTTTTGCCTCAAGGAAGAGGTGGTGTAAATCCAAGCTCGGGAAGAGACTTTGTAGGTATAGAAAATCCAAGCTCGAGAAGAGCCTTGGTGGTTTAGGAAATTCAAACTCAGAGAAGAGTCTTGGTGGTTGTAATCCTTACTTCGAGAAGAAGCTATATAGTGGATTCAGAAATCCTAGAAGGGAGACCTCAAGGTGGTGGATGTAGGGGAGTTTTTCCAAACCACCCTAAAATTATCGTGTTACTCTCTCTTGCTATTTACTATTGCAAATCTATTGATGATCATATTATTATGTTGATTCTATCAGCTAGACCGTAGTACATTTTCTGATCCTACCAGCCAACAGGGGATCCTACCAGTGATTAACAGTTTTGTGTTTTCAGTTAATGAGTTTTTATGCTACCTTGACCCTACTCAATCCCTCTAGGGTCTAACAGTTGGTATCAAAGCATTGGTACTCTTATTTTAGGCTTTATATCTTAGGGACCGATCCTATGTTTTCTGCTAGTGACCTTATTCTACCCAAGGGGAGATCTAACAATAGAGCTCCACTATGTAATGATACTAATTATATTAGAAAACATGCATGAGAATTCATATTCAATCTATTAATTGGAGGATTTGGGACATGATTGAAGATGGTTACACCTCTTTCAGCATAAAAGTTGATGGTTAGAAAGTTCCTAAACTCCGATCTGAATGGGACGAAAAAGATTTTTCTTTTATAAATTTAAATTCCAAAGCTATTAGTTGTATTATCAATGAATTATCTTGCAATGAGTTCTTTAAAGTTATGAACATCACGTGTGCTAATGAGATGTGGAATTATCTTGAAGTCACCCATGGTGGACTAATGAAAAAAAATAGCAAAATAAATATGCTTACTCAAGAATTTGAATCTATTCGATTGTTGCCTAACGAGTCTGTTGATGAATTTCTTAATAAGTTCAAAAGCATCACCGGCAATCTCTAATCTCTTGGGAAATTCATTACGTACTTCAAGATGAACAATAAGGTGTTGAGATCTCTACCCTTGGAGTACAATAGTATCATCAATCCTCTAGAGATTTATAAAGATATCAACACTCTACCCTTCCAAGAATTAATAAGAATTTTGAAGAATGCGTAGATCAAAATGATCTTAAAAGAAAATAGAACAAGAAGATGCTACACAAATAAAAAAGAAAAGTATAGCGCTCAAGAGAACACATGATGAATCCTCAAATGAAGAAAGTACAATGAAGATGATGATCGTTATCAAAAGGCCAACAAGATGATGAGGAAGAAATTCAACACGATAAGAAACTTTCAAAGATCAAATATGAAGAAAGATGAGACCGACTCAATAAATTGCTATGAATACAATAAAGCCGGTCACATCAAGAAAGATTGTCCCAACTTGAAAGAGAAAGCAAAAAGATTCAAAAAGAAGAAGAAGGCTCTATATGTTGGATCGGACGAATTAGAGCCAAGAGACCCCGAGAGTGAAGAAAAGGAGGAAACAAACTTGAACATCACAATGGAAACTTGTGCTTCATAGCGGACAACGAACAGGTGTGCTTCATGGCAGACAATGAACATGTTACTTTTGATGACTATATCATGTTAGAAGAAATTGAAGATGCTTATGTTGAATTAGTTGGTGATTACAAAAAACTTTCAAAGAGATTTACCGCTTTAAAAAATGAACATGCATCTTGTTGATTGCACACATTTATTGCATTATTTTTTATTGTATTTTCACATTTATCGTGTAATAAATCTGCTAATTTTCATGTCTTAAATATCTATTTTGCAGAAGAAAATCATAGGGAGAAGAGGATAAAATCAAATAAATACCAGTTAAATTCAGATTTAAATGGATCAATTTGATTAGAGGAGGATGATCCCAAATTCAGTCGGTTAAATTCAGATTTTGGTGAATCAAACCGGTTAACCAAAGATCAATGAGAATATCATCGAATTCAGAGCTTAAATCACAAAACCAATTGGATAAAAGGACGAATCAGGGAATCTACAAGATACGCTCCCAAGATGTGGCCATTTGGCCACATCTTTGCCATGGATCCGCCGCAATCTTGAAGGATATGGGGGAGCGTTTTCTCCCATATCTTCAGACGCTCCCCCCCGTTCTGTATTTGCTATAAATACCTGCAAAGTCTTAGTGTACAGAGAACGATTAGGCAGAGAGGATTCTTAGACTAGTTTTCATTCTTTTTTAGTGTAGGTTTTCATTTTCATTTTATGTAATTTTTATTTCTTTGTAAGCATAAGCTAGACTGAGATTCATGTAAGTAAGAGAGATTTATGTTGAGAGTGGCTATGATGTAACCTCCTCCCTTCTTTCATCGTTTCTACAAGCAATCAATGGTAACTTGTTTATATTTTTCTTTATTTTTATGTTCTTCTTCTCTTTTCTACTTTTATTCTTTTAGTTTTTAATGAGTATCCAAGCGAATCTAGTAGTATCGATATAGTCTTGTTGTGTGTTTGCCACTGATATTTAATGATGATGATCTCCTCCTCAAGATTCTATATCATTTCATTCTTGTTAGTCTTGATGATGTAATGCGAATGGGGACTGAGTTTGATCTTATGGATTATGCGTTGATCACCTCCAAAGCAAGGAAACGTGCCAACGATCTAAGGTAAGTCATCAACCAAAGAAGATAAGTATTACTTTTAGTTTCTTTATTTTAATCCTTTAGTTTAGATCACCACCATCTCCAGCTCTTTTATTCACTCTTTTTATTTCTTTCTTCAACTTATTTTTTTATTTTTCAAAATCATCATCTCCTTCTATCTATCACCTTCACAAATTAACATAGTTTTATTTTTCTTTTCTTTTAAAAATAAGAGAAAAACCTTTAACCATTTTCAAATAACTTAAAAGAGAACTTATTAAAGGCTAGTCCCTCCTTGTGGATCACGACCCGCATAGCCACTTGCTATCACGGTAGTATTGAGAACTTGCACACTTCTATTATAATATTCTAAAATTCTATATTTTCTGTGCAGTAAAACCTCAATCAAACTTTAGCGCCGTTACCGGGGAGGGACGGTAAGTAACTCTTTTTTATTTACTTTATTGGTTAACTTTCTTCTCTTTTCTTGTGTACAGGAGGAGACATCAAGAAATTTTTTTTGTTGCAATGGACATATAAGTGGCTCTAGACTCTGCTTAAGAAAACAGAGCCCAGAAGCCCTCAGATTTGCCGCATTCGCGCGGTAATCTGAGTGAACTACTAACCTGTATTTTTTGCAGGTTGGTTGAATTGCAAAGATTAAAGTTTTTTCAGCTATTTATTTTCTAGTTTAACTCATTGTACATACCTTTCTAACCTCATAAAAGGTTGGTTGTAAATACTAAAAACGGTTTAGACTTTGCATTTAGGCACATGTCTATTTTGTTACATTTTTTATTACTGTTGAAGAGTGTTGGAGCCAAGATATGTGTGCATAGCATTTAGTATAAGGTTCATTCTTGTATGAAATATTGCTTGAGTGTTACTTTTTCTATATACTTGTACACTGCACTAAACTGAATTAAGGGTTTGTCCTATAAACAAGATAAGGTGGGAAAGTCATTACCCTCTCTTAGCCCGCAAACAATCTCCTTAGTCACTAACCCAAGTCTAACTTAAAATTGAGTAGATGTTGGCCCTAGGGACATCTCAGACTCAAATAGGAGACTGACCTAAAGGGGAAGTTGATTAGAATTTGACTCTTGCCAATTTGGTGTCAAAGGTTGGGGATTAGGAGACGAAACCTCGAAAAATAATGGTTTGGCAAAATTAGGCCCGTTGCTTAGGCACGGATACTTCCCATTGCTCTTGCCCCTACCTGGCTGATTAACTTGTGGTCAAATTCTGCAATATAACTCCCGTGGACAGTCTAACTAGTTAGAAGTCGTCTAGTTCTAAGATCTACCCTGACTTAGGCTAGATTTTTTTCTTTTTATTTGTTTGTTTGTTTGCTTGTTTTTGTTATTTTTGTTTTTGATTTCTTGGTGATATGGGTTACAATTATCATTATTTCTATGCATATAGTGATTCATAGTTCACACCGACCTCTTTTAACTCGGATATTACCAACCCGACATATCATAATTTTAACCAACTAAGTGTGCCAGATTGGTCATATCCGAATCAATACATGCCCCAGTTCCAATATAATGAACAAGATTGGAACAATCATCACTACTCTTCACAGAGTCAGTGGGGATATAATTCCCCTAGCCATATTATCAACCACTATTTTAACATTCAGCTTCTAATTTTTCTAGTCATGATCAACTCATAGAAGAAAATCAGAGGTGATGAAGAGTATAGAAGACATGATTGAGTCCCAAGAAAAAAGTTAAAAATGATAGATTCACAATTCCCACAAGACTCCCAAATTCAATATCCTTACTCCATGTTCCAAGTTCCACAACAAGAAAAAGAACCTATGGACTCAGATAGGAGTATAAAAAACCTGATTCAGTCTGAAAATAATTTTTTCCAATCTATCAATAGGTTAGACGTACAAATGAGTTGTTTGATCAACATAGTGAAAGATAGGAATGAAGAAACTCTACCTAACACGTGTTCGACTATTCCCAAGTGCCCTAGTCATATTGATGAAAACCAAGCATTATGGTGTCTTGGAGACTTTAACCAAGAGTCAATTTCATCACACAAACTTGAACTTGACCAATTCCAAATCTTGGATAAATTGGCAAGTTTACCATTCAATGAGATTGAACTTGAATATGAATGTGACCCCAATCCACAACCTTGTGATTCAGTTCCCATCTTTGAATCTATGTTGATTTCGGTATCCTTAACCAATTTGGACCAATTTCTCGAGCCAACATTTATTACCATACCCATAAATCTAGAAATTGAATCACTAATTTTGGATAATCACATTCTATTGATGGGAAAAGAATGTGAATTTTATTTCTTTGATCTGGACCCAACTATTGAACCAATACCAACTCTTAAACCTACACTTGATTTTTCCGAGTTTATAATGGTTTACAAACCTATCACTCTGGAGCCCAAATCAACTATTCCACCAAGTCACATTCTTTTGTTGGACATAGGTATAGATCATGATGACTCCGTGATGATTTTTCAAGACTGGTCATGTAAAGGGAATAAGTTTCATGATAGGATCTTTCATGATCCTATTCATATTGGGAATTAATTATGTGCGTAGAAAAGAGGCCAATAAAGGTGGGTTCCGTGAAGCACCACATTATCTTGATTGGGTAGAAACGTTTAACCTAATCCCGACCACCGCCTTAAGGTAATATTTTCCTTCCCTTTCTTTTTTTATGTATTTATGCATTCATTCATACATTGAGAATAATGCATGAGATAGGTGTGCGGGAGGGTTCTACATAACATAGGTTTTCTTTTTATTTTAAAAAAATTAACATTTTCTTTGTTTTTTTAAAAAAATTTGAAAAGAGAAACAATATTTTGACCTTTTTTATAAGAAATTGAGTTAATTTTAACGAATAGGAGAATCATAATTAGGATTTCTTATACTTAGTCAAAAAAAATTATTTGTTTGATTTCTAGGGTTAGGAAGAAAATTTAGAAAAATAATTTAGTCTTAATTTATACCTTGATGAAATATGCATGCTTTATACACTTACACACTTAGGGTTCAAAAACAAAGATTCTTATGACTTATAAAAAAAGAAAAAAAAATATAAATATATGTCAAAAATTCTTTGATTAAGCTGGGTATTTGGCCTCATAAAGCATGAGTATTCACGCGTAAAAACGGTTCATATAATAAAAAAAATCCTTAGTTTTGTGGGCCTTTTTGCTTAAGTCCTTAAGTTCTCAGGGTGTTTTCTCACCCAGTGCTCCAAGATCGTTCGATTTGGGAGTCACCGACTATAGGCTCGTTACATGGGCAGATTAGAAAGCCTAATCAAACTATGAAATAATACCACCAAAAATATTAAAAAAATAAGGCATAAGAGTTAGAATTAAAAAACATCGAGTCAAATTTCACGGCTACAAAGATGCATATGACTTAGGGTAAAGTAATAGACTAGATGAGAAATACAATTTGACTCCTTACCTTGATTGATAACGCGTTTTTGAATAGAGACTAAGTTTAGGAATGAAAAATTCAATTTCCTATAACTTATAAATTACTTTAACTCTTACAATAATACTTCAAATATTTTCTCTCTTTTTCAAAATATTTTTCGAAAATACTAACACTTTGTTTCGTTTTTTATGGATTTTATGGATGCAATCCACTGAAAACCCTCATGAGACAAAACTCATCCTCTAAGGGTAACTTAGAGGTTAAACGACTGCTTGCACATGCTCAGTGTAATCACGTGACCTGCAAAAGTGGTCTAATAATTTCTTAGGTTTGTTTTTTTATTTTGCTCGAGGACGAGCAAAAGATAGGTATGGGGGTAGGATTACACACATTTATTGCATATTCTTTGTTATATTTTCATATTTATTGTGTAATAAATCTGCTAATTTTCTTGTCTTAAATGTCTATTTTGTAGAAGATAATCATGGGGAGAAAGAGAATAAAATCAAATAAATACCAGTTAAAATTAAATTTAACTGGATCAATTTGGTTAGAGGAGGATGATCCAAATCCTGTCGGTTAAATTTAGATTTTGGTGAATCAAATCAGTTAACCAAATATCAACGAGAATATCATCGGATCCAGAGCTTAAATGACAAAACTAGTTGGATAAAAGGACGAATCAGAGAATCTACAAGATATGCTCCCAAGATGTGGCCATTTTGCCACATCTTTGCCGTGGATCTGCGGAAAAAGTCTCGGATCTGCTGCAATCATGAAAGATATGGGGGAGCGTTTGCTCCTCTATCTTTAGACACTCTACCCGTTCTGTATTTGCTATAAATACTTGCAAAGTCTCAGTGCACAAAGAACGATTAGCCAAATAAAAATTCTTAGACTAGTTTTTATTCTTTTTTAGTGTAGGTTTTCATTTTTATTTTATATAATTTTTATTTCTTTGTAAGCATAGGTTAGACTGAGATTCATGTAAGTAAGAGAGAGAGAGATTTATGTTGGGAGTGACATCGATGTAACCTTCTCCTTTCTTTCATCATTTCTATAAGCAATAAAAGGAAACTTGTTTATATTTTTCTTTGTCTTTATGTTCTTCTTCTCTTTTCTACTTTTCTTCTTTTGGTTTTTGATGAGTATCAAAGCGAATTTAGTAGTATCGGTATACCCTTATTGTGTGTTTGCCACTGATATTTCATGATGATGATCTCCTCCTCAAGATTCTGTATTATTTCATTCTTGTTTGTCTTGATGATGTAATGCGATTGGGGACTGAGTTCGATCTTATGAATTATGCGTTGATCGCCTCTAAAGTAATATAAACGTGCCAACGATCCAAGGCAAGTTATCAACTAAAGAAGGTATGTATTTCTTTTGGTTTCATTATTTTAATCCTTTAGTTTAGATCACCACTATCTCCCAACTCTTTTATTCACTTTTTTTATTTCTTTCCTTAACTTAATTTTTCTATTTTTCAAAATCATTATCTCCTTCTATCTATCACCTTCACAAATTAACATAGTTTAATTTTTCTTTTCTTTTAAAGAACAAGAGAAGAATTTTAACCATTTTCAAGTAACTTAAAAGAGAACTTATTAAAAGCTTCCATCGCTAGTCCCTCCTTGTATATCACAACCGGCATAGCCACTTGCTATCGCGGTAGTATTGAGAACTTGCATACTTTTATTATAAAGTTCTGAAATTCTGTATTTTCTGTGCAGGTAAAACCTCAATCACTTGTCCATCTATTTATGAAAATATTTTGAAGGAGAAAAATGAATTGCATTCTAAAGTTGTTAAGTTTCAAACTAAAAATAATGATTTATAAATCAGATTGTACAAGTTTACTGATATTGCATCCACTTCCAATGCAACATATGTGTAAAACCTGACTGGTAGATAGGTTAAGGATCTGGTAGGTGATGATCTGGTAGGTGATTGTACACGTACATTGTGATTGAGTAAAACTTGCATAGAAAAATACATAATTTCAGAACTTAAGAATATAAGTGTAAGTTCTCAATTCTACTGCGATAGCAAGTGACTATGTGGGTCGTGATCCACAAGGTGGGACTTGCAATGGAAGCGTGTTGCAAGTCCTCTTTTAATTCACTTGAAATGATTAAAAGTTCTTCTCTTTAGCTTCCTGGGCTTTTTTCAAATGACAGTAATTGGCTCACTGTCTGCTTCACTAGATCAGTAGAGTCTAAATCATCATCTTGTCCATCAGGGATGGACTAATTTTTAGCCTGTCTGTGACTTGTCTTTTGGAAGTGTCAACAAGTTAGACATCGTTCAAACCGATTGAAGTGCTGCTTGGAAGTTTGTCTTTTCGGAGTGTCAACAATCTCTTGGATTGATACAAGCATGAGTACACAAACAATATTAAGCATGTATAAATGAAATATTATAGCAATGCAAGATATGAAGATAGTAGAGTTTAGAGAGATAGCCAAACGCAAATACAAGGATATGTTTTGAGGTTCGAGCACCAAGCTTTACGTTCCCGCCTTTAATTAGAAAAATCTCAACTCTCTCCACTGAGAACTCCACAAAAGATACAAACTCAATCCTCTGCACAAGAGGAGGTACAAAACCAAGGCACAAAGTCGATGCACAAAGCAATCACCTCTACATAAGCGGGAAGGCACAAAACCAAAGCACAAAGAAAAAGAGTAGTTACAACACTTGGTGATCACAAAGATCTCAAACAATACCTCTCACAATACAAGATCCTACAGGGTAGATTTTGCAATGATAGCTCAAACTTGTGAGAAAATAAAGATTTTGAAAGTGAAACACAAAAGAAAACACTTAGGAAAAACTTCTTGAAAGATATAGAAACTAAAAAATTAAAAGTAGAATTTTCCAAAACTTTTTTTTGATTTTTCAAAACTTTGAAACAGAATAGAGATATAAATTTAGAGTACAATTTTTTTGAAAAACTTGTTGAAAAACTTTGTTGAAAGTGAAAATATTAGCTCTTAAAAAAAACTTGAAGAAAAGTTCTCCCAAAACCCTTATATATAGGCCAAAAGAGAAACTAGCCATTTGGTCAAAACACGGGCATATATGCCTGTCGATCGACCACCAACGGTCATATTTTTTATCGTTGGAGTTCGACGGTTGACTGATCGATTGGTTGAAAAAACCCGAGAGCACAACAGAGTTTGTCGGTCGACCGGTCGGTCGACCGAGCTCTAGCCCTCAAAAGCTGTGCATGTTGGTGCACGTCGATCGATCATGCGGTCAACTGGTATTGCGTCAGTCGACCGCACAGTCAACTACAGTAGCCCAGAAACCCAAAGTTTGAAATATTTAAACATCTTTTTAATCTCCATTAAATCTCAGTAAATCTCAATAAATTCTACTAAAATAAGTTCATGTAAATACAATGAAGTACAAGTATGTGTGATCAAAAATCAATACAAATTATAAACGTGTAGACCCATTTTTGAGATATAGAAATTCAATCTTAAAACAAAAATCGTATTTTCTAAAACTAAACTTTTAAATGGAATGAAACCAAAAATCAAAATTTCATAAATATAAAAATCAAGTTATTCAAATATATTTGAAACTCAATAGTGTATAGATATACAAATAAAATGATATAAACTTGTTTTTAATGAAAAACAAAATACAAAACATAAACCGGTTAAACTGAAACCAAACTTTTGTGTGTGCATAAGCTTGAGTAATAAAAACTAATCTATTCTTTACAAGAGATCTAAACTCACAAACTCTAAACTCAAGTCTTCTTGTAGATCTTCTTCTCCAAGTAGACCTGATCCAAACTTGATTCTCCAAGCTAAACTCCATCTTGAGTATTAAATGCGATCTTTAAGCTTGAGCTCTTGAATCATCTATGATAGCTTTAAAACTTGACTTTAAATCTTTTGTTGAAGCTAAACACCAACTAAGATCTTGATCAATATCTGAAACTTAAACACAATAAGATCATTAGTACTATAACTACATGAGTTAGTAATCATCAAAACTAGAGTGATAGGCCTTCGGGCCAACAAATACTATGCATAATTTGTGCATCGGATAATAAACATGAACATGAATTGAACATGGATAAATTGAATCTCAATGATTAAAAACAAAGCATTCGAAATAGGTATTCTAATTTATTCATCAATTGGAAAAGTCTAGTTCACTCAACTGTTTATTTTATTAGCATCTTGTAATAATATCTCATATTTCACTGAATGTGTGTATTATTTAGATTCATCTCAACACTTTGTACATAGAAACACATGACATATTAAACAGTTATTCCATTATATTTTATTATTGTACTCATGACAAAGTATCATTCATATCAATACATTTATATACATATATCACTTAAACACAACACCTATAACATGCAATACATGTATGCACAATTTCTTCCATACCTCCTCCCCATCACCTTCCTCCAATATATATATATATATATATATATATATATATATATATATATATATATATATATATATATATATAATTGGAAAGGTAAATTTCAGGGTATCCCAAAGACGACCCACACTATTCAAATAAATCTATGCAGTGGACAACAACCCCTCCAGACTAATCCTAAATATGTCCATAGAGCGGCTCGAACTGGCAGTCACTGGTGAGCAAATCCAGCGTCTTACTAATAGATTACTCATGCGGGCATCTCATATATATATATATATATATATATATATATATATATATATATATATATATATATATATATAGGGTAGAGTTACAATACACATAGGTGTAACTAAGTTAAGTTACACACACCTATTTCCACCACACAAATATTTTTTAAACATTTTGTGGTAACCACTCACATTAATTTTTGTTTGTATCTCACCAAGCAAAAAATTTTGTGTGGTGGAAAGAAGTGTGTGTAACTTAACTTAGTTACACCTAGGTGTATTGTAACCCTACCCATATGTGTGTGTGTGTGTGTGTGTGTCTATGAATGTATGTATGCATATGTATGTATGTATGTATGTTAGGCCAAAGGCTCTTCATCTTAGTTTTGATGACGACTAACTTATGAAGTTAAGTTACTAATGATCTTATGTTTATATAGTTTCAGTTATTGATCAATATCTTAGTAGGTGTTTAGCTTCAACAAAGGATTCAAAGTCAAATTTTGGAGCTAACACTTGTTGATTCAAGAGCTCGCTCGTCAAGATCGCATCTAGTACTCGAGATGGAGTCAAGCTCTATGGATCGTGTTTGGATCGAGTCGTCTTGGAGATGAAGATCGAAGAGAAGACTTTGATCTAGGTTTGTTTAGATGTTAATTTATTTAAATCTTGTGTAATGATAGTTTAGTTTTGATATGCTCAAGTATACACACAGATACAAGTTCAAAAGTTTAGGTTTTGGTTTAACCATTTTAGATTTTCAAGAATATATCTTTTGGTTTCATGAATAGATTTCATCAAAAGTAGTTTACATGGTTTATGTGTATATTGGATATCATCCTTATACATTGTTGGTTCATAATGTTTAGAAACTTATTTTGATGATTCTAGTTCATGGTTTTAAGTTTGAATTTTTTATCAAAAATATAGATATATCATTTACATGTGTATTGATTCAATCCATACATACTATGCTTTATATGTGTTTCAAATATCTTATTTTTGTATCTATATAAGTTTATAGAAAAACCATATTTTCTGTTAGAAGTTTGATTTTTACAAAATACGGTTTTTAGTTTCAAGCTTAATTTTTGTACCTCAAAAATGGTTCAAATAGTTTGTAAAATTTGTTGATTTTTGATCACACATATTTGTACTTTTTTGATCACACACATTTGTACTTCAAATATTTATATGAACTTACTTTTGTGAATTTTATGGAGTTTTATTGGAATTTTTAGGTAGTTAACAACTTAGATTTCATATCCCAAAATCCTTGTTTTGAGCCTTCTGGTGGTCGACCGATCGGTCAACCGGACAAGAGCTCGGTCGATCGGTCAGTCGACCGATGTGCACAAGACGTGCACAAGGCCTTGGCCATTAGGCCAGTCGACCGCACGGTCGACCAATCTAGAGAGCTTGCTCTCTGGATCTGGCCCTGGTCGACTGAGCAATCGACCGACCAGAGAGGCCTGCTCTCTGGTTCTAGCCTCGGTCGATCGGGCGGTCGACCGACATGCGTTTGCCTTTGAATGATCGACCGAACGGTCGACCAACAGGCCCAAACGATCGAAAATCTGACCGTTGGGCGGTCGACCGACAACTCATTCTGGACAGATTTTGACCCCAACAACTCTATTTTTTCTAGGCTCTATATAAGGGCTGTTTTGGCCAGATTCTTGTATGGTTTTTAAGAGCATTTTTTTTCTATCTTCTCTTGAGTAACTACAATAAGTTTTAAAAGAGTTTTTGTGCTTCAAAATCAAATCTTTATTTATTTTTAAAGTTTTGGAAAAATAAAAGAAAAATAAGTCTTTAGGAAATTTGTTTTGTTTTTTATTTTTCATATCTATCTAGAGTTTTTTGCAAGTATTTTTTTCTTTGAGATTTCTTTTCCAAATACTTTGATTTCTCACACTTGAGCTATTCAATTTAAATATATCTTTAGGATCTTTATTTTTGTGAGAAAAATTATTTGTGATCCTTTGAGATCACTAAGTGTTTTTTGTGATCATTGGATCACCAAAATTGTATTTCTTTTTTTTGCTTTGTGCTAGGCTTTGTGCCTTCCTCTTGTATAGAGAAGAAAGAGAGTGGAGTTGTGCACTCTCGTTGTTGAGTTGTAATTCCTCAGTGGAGGTCCCTTTGTGGAAGGTCCTGTGTGGACATAGTGAAAATCCTTCTATTTGAAGGCGGAGACGTAGAGCAGTGGCTCGAACCTCAAAACATATCCTCGTATTTGCGTTTGGGATTTTCTCTCTAACTCTCATCTCTCTTTATATCTTACATTGTTGTTATTATTGCTCATTCATATACATGCTTGATATAGTTTGTGTGCCCACCCTTGTATTGAACCAATAGAGGTATTAAAGCACCTCAACTTATAATTCAGAGGAATCGTGAGGAGTAGATCCAGCACAAGGAATTTGGATTCACTCTTGGTTATACACTTAGTGTGTTAGCATTTAGTTTTTAAGTCCACATTATTTGTCTTAGATTAGCACTACACCTATTCCCCCTAGGTGTACTTTCAATTGGTATCAGAGCTAGCGCTCCTGATATTCGATTTAGCCACCTAAGAGTGAGATCCTCATATTGCTAATCTAGTTAGTTGCTTTGCACACATACTTATATACACTCATGAATTTTCTTACTCCACCACTGTATGATGTTTCTAATATCGATATGTGAAAGTTTTAGATGATTGCTTATTTAAAAGCCCTATGATTGTATGTTTATCTTACCACTATCAATAAATCATATGTTGGTAATGACAAGCATATAGAGGCTAATGCACAAGCATTGATTGTACTTAGGCAATCACTAAGCAAAGATTATTTATGTACGATTTCTCATTGTGATTTGACTTTTGCAGTGTGAAACATGTTGAGCTCTCTCAAGGAACAAGCTTTAGACAATATGGAGAGAGAACCCATTGTTGATGAGTCCGAGCAAACATGCTACATAATCCAAGGGAATAACTCCCTTGAGGTAACTTCGGAATCTCATCTTGATTGTGCTAGTTCTTCATGTGATGATAATATGGATGCCCATGCTTTAAATGAAGAACTTTTCTTGTTTTGTGAACACTTGCTTTCGAAATCCAAACTTTTAAAAAAGAAGAGTTTGAATTTAAAGAAAGAAAATGAAAATTTGTTTTCAAAACTTAATTTGGTTTTGAAGGAGAAAGTTGAGGTTTCAAGTGAAAGAGATTCATTAAAAACTCAACTTGACCTTATCCTAAAAGAAAATGAGATTTTAAAAAATAAAAATGATTTTTATTATGTTTTGAAGGAAAATGAGGTTTTGACTTCAAAACTTGATTTCGTTTTAAAAGAGAACGATTCTTTGAAAAACAAGAATGTTTTAATTTCAAAAGAGTTGGAATGCATTTCTATTGAAAAAGTTTCTTTGAAAATGATTTTGATTTTCATGTTTGTCATGCTTCCACTCCTTCATCTTCTTGTGTTTCTATTGCTTGATCTACATCTTCTTCAAGTATTGAAAATGATATATGTGTGTTGAAGAAGAGTGTTGATTGTTTGGGCTCCACTTTGAGCTAACGTGCCATGAACCACACTAGATTGGAATTCATGTTTCGGAAGAAACATGCTCCACATATGCATGCATACAAATCACGGCATACACATGCTCATCATGCTTACATATATGTGTTGGCCCAAAGGCCCATCGCTCTAGTTTTGATGATGATTAACTCATGTAGTTATAGTACTAATGATCTTGTGTTTAAATTAGTCTCAGATATTTGATCAAGATCTTAGTTGGTGTTTAGCTTCAACAAAGGATTTAAAGTCAAGTTTTGGAGCTAGCACGTGTCGATTCAAGAGCTCGCGCATCAAGATTGCATCAAGTACTCAAGAGGAGTCTACCTCATTGGATCAAAGTTTGGACCAAGTCAAGAAGGAGAAGAAGTTTCTCAAGTGAAGACCTTCAAGAGAAGACTTGTGTTTAGGTTTGTTTGTAGTAAGATTTTAGTTTTAGATAAAACGTAAAGGATAGATAAGTTGGTGGATTGCTCAAGTTCATATACACTCACACACAAGATTTATATGTGTTTTCATAAATGAGTTTTCATTTTGGAAAATACCAGTTTGGTTTTTAAGATTAAAAATATACATGTGTTTTATCAAAACTTATTTTTAGAACTTAATGTCAAAAACATAGATATTTCATCATATATATATAGTGGATCATATCCATACACACTAAGCTTAAAAAGTGTTTAGAATATCTTGTTTTTGTATTTGGAGAAGTTTTGAAAAATCAATTTTGAAAAATACAAATTTTTGTGTAAGGCAAAACTTTCATATTACAAAAATAGTTCAAAATATTGTAACATGTTTTGATTTTTATTCAAACATGTTTGTATATCAAAGTATATTAATGAACCTATTTTTGTAGAATTTATGGGATTTTATTGAAGGAAAAAGACCAAGTTTTAAATCCCTAAAAACTTGTTTCTGGCCTTCTGCCGGTCGATGCACGGTCGACCGTGCCAGAGGTCAGTCGACTGGGCGGTTGACTGACGTGCACAAACGTGCATGACTTGTTTAGCTGGAGGGCCGGTCGACTGATCCGGTCGACCGCCAGAGATCTCTACTCTCTGGAAATGGCTCCGGTCGATCGGGCGGTCGACCGGCAGAGAGCTACTGCTCTCTGTATCCAGGCTACGGTCGACCGGCCGGTCGATCGCTGGCACAACGATCAGAAATCTAACCGTTGGCCAGTCGACCGGGCAGTCGACCGACAGCAGACTAGGCTGCTGAGTTGGCCTCCAACGGCCACATTTTTAAAGCCTATAAAATGGGCTTCTCTTGGACTGTTTTAGATAAGATTTTAAGTGGGGTTTTAACCTAGTTTTTCATACACTTCTAAGTGTTTATCTCCACTTGTTTTAAAACCAAATACTTCCATATCAAAAGGAGACTTTTTCAAGAGTGTTTTATGGAAAGAGACTTCTTGAGTTTTTCACCACAAAATCAATCCTGGTTTTCTCACATACACTTGAGCTATCCATTGCTATATCAATCCTATAGGGATTCTTGTTGTGAGAGAGTTTTAGGTAATCAAAGTGTTGTGATCACCAAAGTGTTCACTCTTTGTATTTGAGGAGGCGGACTTGCGGGTTCGCGTTGTTTCGAGTTCTAGTGAGAGCTCAGTGTAGAGGTGCGGCCTCGACAAGCTAGTGTGCTTGCAGTGTGTTATTCTTGCGGGAACAAGAGAGGGACTAGTGAGTCCAAGGAGTTCTAGTGTGAACTCGTTGTAGGTGTTGCGGCACCAAGTGATCCGGTGGGTTCAGTTTATAGTGGAAATCCTTCATAGTGTAGAAGGCGGGGACGTAGAGCAAGGGTGCTCGAACCTCAAAACAAATCTCCCGTGTTTGCGATTGCTCTCTCTATCTCTCACTTGTATTTATATCTTGCATGCTTTTATTGTTCATATTCATTATATGCTTGATATATCTTGTGCTATATTGTTATATGCTTGGGGATTGTTTGCTCACACTTGTATTCAACCAAGAGAGCCATAGAGGCACCTCAACTCTTATCTAGAGGAATCTTGAGGAATTAGTTCAGAGCCCTTCACCGGGAATTCGGCTACACTCTTAGGTTATACCTTGTGTGTTTAGCACAATAGTTTTTAGTTTGCTTAAATAGTTTTAATTCCGCATTTATTTTTCATTAGATTAGCTAGTCACCTATTCCCCCCTCTAGGTGATTTCAATTAGTATCAGAGCTTGGTGCTCTTGATTTGGGTCTAATAACCTTAAGTTAAAGATCCTCATTTATATCTAATCACAATATTCATACACACACATGGATTTCATGTCACCTCCCACTTTTGATATTCTTAACATCCAAACTTGGAAAGTTAAGATGTCATTGTACCTCAAAGCCTTAGGGATTCATGTTTATTTTGCCACCATTAAAGATTCATATTGTTTAAATTGCAAACATCTAGAAGCTAATGCAAAAGCCACCCATGCTTTAAAGTCAACCTTAAATGATGAATATTTATCTAGGATTTTTAACTTTGATTCGACTTTTGTAGTATGGAACAATATAGTCTCCCTTGATGAACAAGAGCAATACTATGCGGGGAGCAACTCGGATGATGGAAGTGATACTTCCAACTTGTGCTACATGGTCTAAGGGGATAACCCCCTTGAGATAAATTCTGAATCGGACCTAGAAGAAGATATTGACATGTCTTATGATGAGCTTGAATCTTTTTGTCAACAACTTCTTGAAAAATATGAGTTGCTTAAAAAGGATAATAAGAAATTAAAAAATAAATTTGATTCTATTTTAGAAGAAAAAGATTCTTTTCAAAATAAATTAGAAAATATTTCTAAAGAAAATGATATGTTGAAAAAGGATAATATTTCTTTGACTTCTAAATTGAATGATCTTTGTGAAGGAAATACTTCTTTGAAAAATAAAATTATTTGGTGGAAAAAGAAAAGAAAATTGCTTTGAATGAAAATAACTCTTTAAAAAGAAAATTGTTTCAAAGGAAAAGGAAAATGTTTCCAAAAAGAACAAGAATGTTGATTCTCATTCTCACCATGCTTTTCATACAACCATTGATAAAAATGAGATTAAATTTTTGAAAAATAGAATAAATTGTTTGAGCTCAATTTTGAGCAATTATGCATTCAATCGTAATAGACTGGAAACCTTGTTTCAAAAGAAACAAACTCCACATATTCATGCATATCACCCACAGCACACATATGCACACTTTGCACACCATGATCACACTCATTCACATGTGCATCCTAGAATGTACAAATGTACACATTGCGGCCGCAAAAGCCATTTACAAAGTTTTATTTTGATAAGATAAATCATATCAATTTTGCTAATAAAAATGTTTGGGTTCCAAATAATACTAACCCCCGTGGACCCAAAAGAAATAGGTACCAAAGTCCCTCACCCCTTGTATTTGATGTAGGTGTGGGCTCTCACGTGACGTGAGAGGTTTGGTGCCTTGACGGTGGATGCATGGGCTAGACGGACATACAAATTGATGCATCACTATCAAGAAAGTTTGGTAGGAGGACTACCATGTTTTGGAGACTTAGAGAATAGTTCAAACGGTTTGGTAACTATCTCTAAACTCCTATTTAGTTTACATACTTTTACATTAATGATTTTTAGCATGTTCATGTTTTGTTTTATGCTTCATGAGGTGTATAATTGTTTAGATGTAGTTTTCATTAAAACTTGTGTCTATATTTGTACAAGTAATGAACAACATTTGATTCTTATATGTTTGCACTTTATTGCTCATGTGTACTCATTACATACACATGTTTAACCTAGTTTTGATGATTCCTTCATTTATACTTGTTTTGCCAATTTTGTGCATGTTTTGCTTCATGTATATGTAATTTTTGTTCAAAATAAATAAATATACATGTATACCCTTGAGTCACTTGCCTTCATGCAAATACATTATGGACTCTTTTTATGTTTGGGATATGTATTCATATTTCTAGTTTTAATAAAACATACATATACCTTGAAGTTTGTTTTTAAATGAAAATTAAATTTTTATATTCTACATGTTTTTGATAAAAGAAATTCATGATTGTTTTGAGCCTCATTAACTACTTTTCATGATTATGCTAATCACATAACCTTTGTACACTCACATTATTTTTGTTTACTCATGATTTTGTTTCATGAGCACATATTTGAGCTTTATAGATTTAGAGTGTCAACTTTTGTGTATTTAATATGATTCATGGATATATAATTTGTTTTCATATTTGAAGGATCTTTAACTAATTTATCAAAATTACTTTAACTAGTCATTTATTCTTCATTCGGTAGTGTTTTCAAATTTTACAAAATATTTATAAACTTTTAGTTTTGAAAACCCCTACCAACCCTTTAAGGGCGAATGGATGGGTGACCATGCCTTGTATGCCTTATTGAAAATCTTTTATCATGTGTATGAATAGGGTGGTTAGGTATGAGTTATACACATGAACTTCATGAAATTCTTTTTTTGTATACTCATATATATTTTCTTATATATGTATGCTTCAAATTTCAATTAATATCAATTTTTATTAGTATTTTCATTTTCATACATATATATGATTTGATTGTGCTTGATTTATAATATCCTTACATGTTTAAAACACAAATTATGTTCATGCTAAGCTTGTCTTATATCTTAATTTCAACTAGTATCTCAATTGGTATTTTAATTAGCTTATGCATTATTTTCAATTAGTATTTAAATTGGTATCAAAATATGCTTCATATTGTACCATTTATTTGATATCAAAATTTATAATATACTTCAATTGGTATCAATATGTTTCAATTTCAATTGGGTTTCGATTACAATTGGTATCAAAATATTTTACTTTTTATTTGGTATCAAAATTTATCATATATTTCAATTGGTGGTATCTAAATATAAAATATTTTACTTTCTTTGGTATCACAATTTACAAATGTTTCAATTTCAATTGGTATCAAAATTTTCAGTTTCATTTGGTATCAAATATCTTGTGATATCTTAAAATTTTATTTACTTACAAGTGGTGTAATCAAAATTTGATTTAAGAAAATTCAAAATTTGTCTTTAAAGTGATGATTAAAATATTTTGATTTGTTTTGCCTATATGCAAGGGGAGCTTAACATCTTTTCTATATATAGATTCATGTTGAGTGTATCTTGTATTGAGGAGTTTGACATCTCTTCTTTATGTGATGCACGTGTGTAGGGGGAGCTTAACATCTCCACTTATGTATTGTATATTATGCTTTATGTGAGTTAGGGTTTTGTCATCCCTTCTTCATGTAATGCATGTATGCAAGGGAGCTAACTTAACATCTTCTTCTTCATGAATGTATATCGCATATATATCTTTATTCTTGATTTATTTTTTATCCCTTTGTTGATGATTGACAAAAGGGGGAGAATGATTTTGAGTTTATATATGCATATTTCCTATTTGAGTTTATGTTTATACAAAAAAGGGAGGAGAAAGATTTTGAAAGTTTATACAAAAAGGGGGAGAAAGTTTTCTGGAAGAAGAATCCTTGATTTATGTATGTTTTTCTCACCTTGTTTATGCATATATATATTTGTTTAGTTTTATGCACTTCATTGAATATCTATATGTTTATTGTTATGCATGAATTAAGGGGGAGTTTCTATGAAACTTGACTTTAATCCATGCATATATAACTCCATGAGTTTTGTCATCATCAAAAAGGGGGAGATTGTTGGCCCAAAGGCCCATTGCTCTAGTTTTGATGATGATTAACTCATGTAGTTATAGTACTAATGATCTTATGTTTAAATTAGTCTCAGACATTTGATCAAGATCTTAGTTGGTGTTTAGCTTCAACAAAGGATTTAAAGTCAAGTTTTGGAGCTAGCACGTGTCGATTCAAGAGCTCGCGCATCAAGATTGCATCAAGTACTCAAGAGGAGTCAAGCTCATTGGATCAAAGTTTGGACCAAGTCAAGAAGGAGAAGAAGTTTCTCAAGTGAAGACCTTCAAGAGAAGACTTGTGTCTAGGTTTGTTTGTAGTAAAATTTTGGTTTTAGATAAAATGTAAAAGATAGATTAGTTGGTGGATTGCTCAAGTTTATATACACTCACACACAAGATTTATATGGGTTTTCATAAAAGAGTTTTCATTTTAAAAAAATACAGGTTTGATTTTTAAGATTAAAAATATACATGTGTTTATCAAAACTTATTTTTAGAACTTAATGTCAAAAATATAGATATTTCATCATATATGTGTAGTAGATCATATCCATACACACTAAGCTTAAAAAGTGTTTAGAATATCTTGTTTTTTTCATTTGGAGAAGTCTTCGAAAAATCAATTTTGGAAAATACAAATTTTTGTTTAAGGCAAAACTTTCATATTACAAAAATAGTTCAAAATGTTTGTAACATGTTTTGATTTTTACTCAAACATGTTTGTATATCAAAGTATATCAATGAACTTATTTTTGTAAAATTTATGAGAATTTATGAGATTTTATTGAAGAAAAAAGATCAAGTTTTAAATCCTTAAAAACCTGTTTCTGGCCTTCTACCGGTCGACCGCACGGTCGACTGTGCCAGAGGTCGGTCGACCGGCGTGCACAAAAGTGCACGGCTTGTTTGGCTGGAGGCCCGGTCGACCGACCCGGTCGACCGCCAGAGAGCTCTGCTCTCTGGAAATGGCCCCGATCGACTGGGCAGTCGACCGACAGAGAGCTACTGCTCTCTGTATCCAGGCCACGGTCGACCGGCCGGTCGATCGCTGGCACAACGATCAAAAATCTGACCGTTAACGGTCGACCGGGCAGGCAGTCGACCGACAGCAGACCAGGCTGCTGAGTTGGCCTCCAACGGCCACATTTTGAAGCCTATAAAGGGGGCTTCTCTTGGACTGTTTTAGATAAGATTTTAAGTGAGTTTTTAAGCTAGTTTTCATACACTTTTAAGTGTTTATCTCCACTTGTTTTAGAGCCAAATACTTCCATATTAAAAGGAGAGTTTTTCAAGAGTGGTTTGTAAAGGAGATTTCTTGAGTTTTTCACCACCAAATCAATCCTAGTTTTCTCATATACACTTGAGCTATCTATTGTTATATCAATCCTATAGGGATTCTTGTTGTGAGAGAGTTTTAGGTGATCAAAGTGTTGTGATCACCAAAGTGTTCACTCTTTGTATTTGAGGAGGCGGACTTGCGGGTTCGCGTTGTTTCGAGTTCTAGTGAGAGCTCGGTGTAGAGGTGCAGCCTCGGCAAGCTAGTGTGCTTGCGGTGTGTTATTCTTGCGGAAACAAGAGAGGTACTAGTGAGTCCAAGGAATTCTAGTGTGAACTCGTTGTAGGTATTACGGCACCAAGTAAGCCGGTGGGATCGGTTTACAGTGGAAATCCTTCGTAGTGTTGAAGGCGGGGACGTAGAGCAAGGTGCTCGAACCTCGAAACATATCTCCCGTGTTTGCGATTGCTCTCTCTATCTCTCACTTGTATTTATATCTTGCATGCTCTTATTGTTCATACTCATTATATGCTTGATATATATTGTTCTATATTGTTATATGCTTGGGAATTGTTTGCTCACACTTGTATTCAACCAAGAGAGTCATAGCGGCACCTCAACTCTTATCTGGAGGAATCTTGAGAAGATAGTCCAGAGCCCTTCACCGGGAATTCGGCTACACTCTTAGGTTACACCTTGTGTGTTTAGCACAATAGTTTTTAGTTTGCTTAGATAGTTTTAATTCCGCATTAATTTTTTATTAGATTAGCTAGTCACCTATTCCCTCCTCTAGGTAATTTCAGTATGATTCTATGTATGCTAATGTTTACACTTGTACATATTGTAGTCGCAAAGGCGACCTTGCAAAATTTTGTTATGATAGAAAAATGATTTAAATTTTGCAAGTAAGTATGTTTGGGTTAGAAAATGTGCTAACTCCCATAGACCCAAGAAAGTTTGGGTACCAAAATCCATCCCTATTTCATTTGATGTAGGTATGGGCTCTCAGAAGACATGAAGGTATTGGTGCATTGGTGGTGGATGCGTTTAAGCTCAATGAACACAGCAATAGATGCATCACTATCTGAAAAAGCTTGGTGGAAGGACCACCGTGGCTTGGAGACCTAAAGACTAGTTAAATTCGTTTTGATAACTATCTCTAATTCTTTATTTTTGTTTACATGCTTTCTAATTGATGATTCTTAGCATGTCATGTTTTTAATATTCACTATATTAAATCCAATGTTTATTAGACTTGTGATATACATGTATAGTATTTGAGACACACCCATGTTTATATGAATTCATATTTTTTTGTATTCTCACTTTAGTTTAACTATTGTGTATATCTTAATTTTAAAGCACTTGCATTTAGCCTAATGATCATATTTGTTTATGTTTTTATACTTCATATTTTGACTACTTGTTTAGATGTAATTTTTATTAAAACTTGTATTTATACTTGTACAAGCAGTTAGTTACACTTGATTATTATGTTTGATTAACTTCATGGTTCTTGTGTACTCAGTACATGTATTTGTATAACTTCATTTTGATGATTCTTTCTTCTTCACTAGTATTCCTTTTTTTTTTACATATGTTCGCGTTTAGCTTCAAGTATATATTAATTTTTTCAAAAACTATTAGATATATATGTCTATCCTAGAGTCACTTGCTTTACAAGTCATATATTTCATGTGGACTCATTTTATGTTTGAGATAAATATGTATGCTTTTGTTTTGACAAAACATACATATATCTTAAAGTTTGTTTAGTTTTGATAAAAATTGAAGTTTTAATTATTTCTTGCTTTTGATAAAAGAATTTCATTTTGATTGAGCTTCAATGTTTTATCTTCATGCATATGTTGATTACATGATTTTTATACACTCTATATTTTGTGTTTACTCATGATTTTTGTTTCATGAGTCTATTGTGCTTCATAGATTTTTGAGTGTCGATTCTCGTATAATTTTCATATTTCATGAATACATTTATATTTTATTTCTTACTTGAAGAATTTCATACTAGTTTTCAAAATTATCTTCAAACTAGTTTCGTATTTTTCAATTGGTAGAGTCTTTCAAACTATGTTAAAATATTTTCAACTCATATTTTTAAAAACTCCTACCATTAAATGGCAGTTGGTTGGCTGACCATGCCTTGTATGCTCTTAATGAAAATATCCTTTAAACATGTGCATGATGGGGTGGTAGTTATAAGTTATATACTTGCTTATCATGAAAAAATTAATTTTTGTATACTCATACATGTTTTCTATATATATATGCATCATATTTCAATTGATATTATATTGCTCTGATCATTCATACATATATATGATTTCTTGTGCTACTTTAAATGTTTATACATATTCTTTATCTAACACAAAATTCTTTTATGCTAAGCTTGATTCATAGTCTTAATGATAATTGGTATCTTTAGAAGCTTATGCATTAGTTTTATTAGTATTTCATAAAAGGGGAGAAAAATTCGTGATTTATCATCCAATTGATTTTATTTTCAATTGGTATCTTACTCCCACTCTTTATGAAGAAAAATATTTTGTTTTGAAAAATGCTAACATTTTCAATATTGGTATTAATAACATACAATTGGTATTATTTTCAAATTGGTATCTATATTGCAAAAATGATTTTAGTATTTACCAAAAAATTTGTTTAAAATTTACTTTCAATTGGTATCATATCTTTCTATTAGTATCAATTTGTAAAAAGATTTGTGTTTTCTTTCAATTGGTTTATTTCAGCTGACAGTTTTTATTGGTATAAAATATGTTTTTATTGGAATTGTTTGTTTTTTCTCACCCCTTTGTTGATGAGTGACAAAAAAGGAGAGAAAAATGTAGTGTTTATATATGCATGTTTAATTGTATTTATACATATATATGTTTTATGCATATTCATATGCATGTGTTTTATGAGTTTTATTTCATATTATTATTTTTATTATTGGTAGTTGAGTTACATTGAATATCTTCTTGTTTATGATAAACATGAGTTAAGGAGGAGCTTCTATGAAGCTTATCTTTAATCCATACATATATAACCTCATAAGTCTTGTCATCATCAAAAAAGGGGAGATTGTTAGCCCAAAGGCTTTTCACCTTAGTTTTGATGATGACTAACTTATGAACTTAAGTAACTAATGATCTTGTGTTTATATAGTTTAAGTTATTGATCAAGATCTTAGTAGATGTTTAGTTTCAACAAAGGATTCAAAGTCAAGTTTTGGAGCTAACCGTGTTGATTAAAGAGCTCGCGCGTCAAGATCGCATCTAGTACTCGAGATGGAGTCAAGCTCTAGGGATCGTGTTTGAATCGAGTGATTTTGGAGATGAAGATCGAAGAGAAGACTTTGGTTTAGGTTTGCTTAGATGTTTATATATTTAGATCTTGTGTAAGGATAGTTTAGTTTTGATATGCTCAAGTATACACACACAATTTCAAAAGTTTTGGTTTCAGTTTAGCCGTTTCGGATTTTCAAGAATATATCTTCTGATTTCATGAATAGATTTCATCAAAAGTAGTTTACATAGTTTATGTGTATATTGGATATCATTCTTACATATTGTTGGTTCGTAATGTTGGTTCATAATATTTAGAAACTTACTTTGATGAATCTAATTCATGATTTTAAGTTTTAGATTTATTATTAAAAACATAGATATATCATTTACATGTGTATTAGATTTTATCCATTTACACTATGCTTCATATGTGCTTCAAATATCTTGTTTTTGTATCTATACAAGTTTATAGAAAAATCATATTTTCCTTTAGAAGTTTGTTTTTTGCAAAATACGATTTTTGGTTTCAAGCTTAATTTCTATACCTCAAAAATGGTTCAAATAGTTTGTAATATGTGTTGATTTTTGATCATACATATCTGTACTTCAAATATTTATATGAATTTATTTTTTGTGAATTTTATGGAGTTTTATTGGAATTTTTAGGTATTTAACAAGTTAGATTTCATATCCTAAAATCGCTGTTTTGAGCCTTCTACCGGTCGATCGGACCAGAGCTCGGTAGACTGGTCGGCCGACCGATGTGCACAAGAAGTGCACAAGGCCTTGGCCATTGGGCCGGTCGACCGCACAGTCGACCGATCCAGAGAGGCCTGCTCTCTGGTTCTAGCCTCGGTCGACCGGGAGGTCAACCGACAGGTGTTTGCCTTAAGGTGGTCGACCAGACGATCAACCGATAGGCTAAATGGTCGAAAATCTAACCGTTGGCCAGTCGACTGATAGCCTACTCTGGGCAGGTTTTGACCCCAACGGCTCTATTTTTTCTGGGCCCTATATATGGGCTATTTTGGCCAGATTCTTGTAAGGTTTTTGGGAGCAATTTTTTCTATTTTCTCTTAAGTTTCTACAGCAAGTTTCAAAAGAGTTTTTTGTGCTTCAAAATCAAATCTTTATTTTTTTTCAAAGTTTTGAAAAATCAAAGAAAAATAAGTCTTTGGGAAATTTGTTTTGTTTTATTTTTCATATCTATCTAGAGTTTTTCCTCAGTATTTTTTGAAAGTACACCTAGAGGGGGGGTGAATAGGTGTACGGCTAATCTAATGAACAAAATGCGGAATTTAAAACTTAAAATGCAACACACTTAATGCAACCAACGAGTGTAGCCGAATTCCCGATGAAGGGCTCTGGACTAACTCCTCTTGATTCCTCTGAATAAGAGTTGAGGCGCTATATGAAGCTCTCGTGGTTAAACACAAGTGAGGCACACAAGCATGTAAATGATATGGCAATATGAATCAATGCTCAAAGTAATAGAGAGAGAGTTAAGAGTCAATGGATCAAACGCAAACAACGAGATTTGTTTCGAGGTTCGAGCACCCAGCTCTACGTCCCCGCCTTCACACAGAAGGATTTTCAATCCACTAACTTGTCCACACAGGACTCCCACACAGGGAACCTCCACTGAGGATTTGGGGCAAATACAATATGGGAGTATACAACTCCTCTCTCAACCAATACAACCTCTCACTAGAGGCAATGCACAACCAACACAAAAACCACCTCACACAAGAGGGGTAGGCACTTAGCCAAACAACTACAATCCACCTCTTCACAAGAGGGATACAAACTCAATCTCCACCTCTCACTAGAGGGAGCCAACCACAACTTCCACAATCACCTCACAATAGAGGGATACCAAATCAATCACCTCTCACTAGAGGGATATCACAAAGAAGGAAGTTTACAACTTGGTGGTTACACAACCACAAACTAATTTTTCCACAAAATAAAGATCCTAAATAGATAGGACAGTAAGATAGCTCAAGTGTGGAAAATAAAGAGTTTGGAAAACAAAAACTCAAAGAAATCTATTGGAAAACAACTAGGATAAGATTAAAATGAAGATCAAAAATCAATCCCAAAGTTTCTCCTTTTTCTTGAATTTTTCAACCCTTTAAAACAAAAAAAAGATCAAATCTTTAAAGCTCTAAAACTCTTTTTGAAACATGAAATAAAACACTAGAGAATGGGAGAATTTTGCTCTTAGAAGTCTTGCAAAAACTGGCCAAAGGATGGGTATAAATAGGCCCAAAACAGATTTGCTCGTTGGCTGCTGACTAGGCTTAGATTGGCCTTCCGGTTGACCGCCCGATCGACCGGGCCCTGAACCAGAGAGCAACGGCTCTCTGGCCGGTCGACCGCCCGGTCGATCGGGGCAACCCGAGAGTGGGTTGCCTTTAGTCGGTCGACCGCTCGGTCGATCGGCCAACTGATACGGCCATGTGCACGTTCTTGTGCACGTTCGGTCGACCGTTTCGGTCGACCGGCTCCTCGTCCGGTCGACCGGTCGGTCAACCGCCAGAGCCTGGCAGGGTTTTTAAGGGATTAGAAAACTAGGTTTTTAATTGCCAAATAAATCCCATAAAACTTCTAAAATTCCACAAAAAATAAGTTCTTGCATGATATATGAAATACAAACTTGTTTGAGTAAAAATCAAACCAAGTTACAAATATTTTGAACTCTTTTTGTGTTATGAAAATTTTGCCAAAAACCAAAACCCGTATTTTCCAAAACTTAGATTTTTGAAATGAAAATTCGTTTTGTCTAAAACTCATCCAAATACAAAAACATGATATTTGAAACAACTTGAAGCATATAGTATATGGATATAATCCAATATACATGAAAGATATATATATCATTGTTTTTGACTTAAAAATCCAAAAGTAAGTTTTGTTAAAATACCAAAACTCCAAACTTCATGAAATAGACTATCAAACTAAGTTTGTTTAAATAGATGAAGCATACATGTATATAGAACAAATCTAATATACATAAAATAATGTAAACTTGTTTTGATACTATCTATTCATGAAAACCAAGATCGGTTAAACAAAAATCAAAAACCAATAAACTAAAACATGAAATGTGTGTGTGTTGTGAACTTGAGCATACCACACTATCTAATCTTTACAAATGGATCTAAAACATAAACTAAACTATGTACCGAGGTCTTCTTGTAGAGCGCCGTCTCCAAGTCGACTCGATCCAAACCGTGATCCATCGAGCTTAACTCTAACGAGTGCTAGGTATGAACTTTGACGCTCGGGCTCTTAAATCACCATGTGAAAAGCTTCAAAACACCTTTGTTGAAGCTAATCACCTACTAATATCTTGGTTAGAGATCTGAAACTAAACATCACAAGATTATTAGCAAACATAATTACATGAGTTAATCATCATCAAAACTAGAGTGGAAGGCCTCTGGGCCAACAATCTCCCCCTTTTTGATGATGACAAAACTCATGGAGTTATATATGCATGGATTAAAGTTAAGCTTCAAGGAAGCTCCCCCTTAACTCATGCATAGCAATAAATAAGAAATATATGCAATGAATATTAAACATGAATATGCATCAACATGCATAAAACAATGAAATGAACATGCCTTTGATACCAAATAAAAAACATGCTCTTGATACCAAAACATGAAATGCATCAACATGCATAAAACAAGCTCTTGATACCAAAATAAATTATTTCTTCTTTTCATAAATATGTTCTTAAATAATGCTCTTGATACCAATAAAAAAACAAACTATGTTTCTAGATACTAGTATTCATCATTCTTGATACCAATATCAACAAAACATAAAACAAACTCTCTTAATACCAATATAAAAACATGCATAACATAAAACATGCATATAAACTCAAATACTTCTCTCCCTTTTTGTCAATCATCAAAAAAGGGGTCAAAGAAAACCAATAAAACATATTCTTCCCTTTTTTGTCCGAAACAAAAATACTTCAAGGGGTGAAAACAAAACAACCATGATACTAATTAAAAAAAATATATCAATGTAAGTGCATCATGATACCAATTGTAAGTGAACATATAGGTAAACCAACAAAAATTTTGAGGAATACCAATTAAAAAAAATATTAATTTTCAATCATTCTTCATCATAAAGTATGGGAGTGAAATACCAAAGGTAAACAAACCAATTAAAAGATGAAATACGAATTTTCTCCCCCTTTATGAAATACCAAATAAAATGATGCATAAGCTTGTATAAAATACCAATTGAAAACTAATCAATTGAAATATGATATGCATTTGAGAAATCAAGCTTAGCATACTCAAAGTTTGTGCTCAAAGATATAGAGATATAGTAAGCACAAATAAAACATATATATATGTATGAAAGATTAAATACCAATCAAAAATTGATACTACATGAAGTGTAAGCATACATATATAAAAACATATATGAGTATACAAAAGAATTTCAATATTGATACCAATTAAAAGAGATCCAATGATACCAATTGAAACTATAATTAGAATCAAGTGTATAACTCATACTTCCTACCTCTCATTTCATGCACATGTTTAAAAGAATTTTCAATAAAAAGCATACAAGGCATGGTCGTCCAACCAACCGCCCTTTGACGGGTAGGGATTTTCAAAAATAGGTTTGAAAATATAGTATATTTAAAAAACTCTACCATAATGAAGAATACGAACTAGTTATATGAAAAAATTGTAAACTAGTACGAAATCCTTTAAGTAAGGAATAAAACAAAATTATATTTCATGAAAAACATGTAGATCACATAATCATCAAACACTCAAAATCTATATAGTACAAATTGTACTCATGAAAACAAAATCATGAGAAAACATTAAATAAAGTGAGTGTATAAGTGTATGTGAAACACATTATCATGAAAATAGACAATCAAGCTCAAAATTCCTTAAAACATGAAAATCATCAAAACTAGAATCCTTCAAGGTATATGTATGTCATGTACAAACTAAAGTATACATACATATCCAAATATAAACGAGTCCACAAAAGTATATGCATGAAGGCAAGTGGCTCAAGGATGTATATGTATATCTAATAGTTTAGATAAAATGAACATATACATGAAGTTAAACATAAACATAAAAAACATGTATAAAATGGGAATACAAGTCAAAATGTTTGAATCATCAAAACTAGACTATACTAGTTCATCTAATGGGTACAAATGAGCGTTCAAACACAAACATATAATAGTCTATTTGTGGCTCACTAGTTGTACTAATATATATCCTAGTTTTAATGAAAACTAACATTCAAACAAGTAATCAAAACATGAAGCATAGAAATCAAAACAAAAACTCATATGATCCTTATTTACATGCACATGCATAGATCTAGAACATACACATTAGTTAAACAAATGTGAGAACACAAAGATATAAATCCATATTAAACATGGGTGTCTCAAATAACTAATCATGTATATCACTAATCTAAATATCATGGCATATAACATACTAATCATGAAACATCAAAACATGCTAAAGTCAATGATATGAAAAGCATGTAAACAATAAATGAGGAGTAAGAGATTATTACCAAAACCATGAGGGCAACTCTCCATGTCTCCAAAACAAGGTGGTCCTCCTACTAAACTACCCTTGAAAGTGATGCATCCAAATTGTCCTCTTTAAGCTCGGAACGCATTCACCTCAAGGCACCATCACTCTCACGTCATGCGAGAGCCCACACCTACATCAAATACAATAGGGGTGGTCTTTAGTACCCACACTCTTTTGGGTCCATGGGGGTTAGTTCCTTTCCTAACCCAAACAAATTTAGTTGCTAAATTTGAATCATGTATACGATCATAGCAAAACTTAGCAAGGTGGCCCTTACGTCCATAATGTGTACAAGTGTACACATGAGCATACATAGTGTTGTGTACATGAACGGGCGAAGCATGTGTATGATGTGTATGGTGTGCATGCATAGAAGGAACTTGTTTCTTTTGAAACAAAGATTCCAAACGTGTGTGGTTCAAAGCACATTGGCTCAAAGTGGAGCCCAAACAATCAACACTCTTCTTAAGCATAGATATATCATTTTCAATTATAGAAGAGGTGCATGCAATAGGTAAGCTAGGATGTGAAGCTACACTAGCATGACAAACATGAGAATCTAAATCATTTTTCAAAGAAACATTTTTCTTTAAACAATCTTTCAATTCTTGTGAAATCAAATTTATTTTATTTTTCAAAGAATTATTTTCTTTTAATACAAAATCAAGTTTTGAAGTTAAATCCTCATTTTTCTTCAAAACATATTCACAATCATTTTTACTTTTCAAAATTTTGTTTTCATTAAGTGCAAGATCAAGTTGGGATTTAAGCGAGTCACTTTCACTTGAAATCTCATCCCTTTCTTGCAAAACAATCTCAAGTCTAGAAGATAAATTTTTATTTTCTTCTTTTAAACCAAGTCTTTCCTTTTTTAAAAGTTTGTATTTTGAAATCAAATTTTCACAATTTTTAGCAAGTTCATCATTCATGGCTTGTGCCTCTAAACACTCATTGCAATAGGAACTAGTGCTAGCATCTAGTTGAGTTTCCGATTGTACCTCAAGGGAGTCATTCCCTTGGACCATGAAGCAACGTTCGTCAGACTTGTCTCTCCTAGTCTCCTCCTCTTATCGATAAGCGTTGGTAGCTCGGGAGATGTCAAAATGCTCCATACTGCAAAAGCGGACTCATAGTGAGAAAACACATGTAAATATTCTTTATCAAGAGATGCTCTAAGTGCCTTTAGGGCTAGTACATTTGCCTCTATATGCCTACTATCACTAAGGTAGGATTCCTTGGTAATGGCAAGGTAAACTCTATAACCTAGGGTTTTTAAATGACAACTCATCAGAACCTTCCATATATCAAGTCTAGAGATATCAAACATGGGAGGGACATCCATGAGTGCAAACAATATGTGGGCAAATGCAAATGCAAATATAGATTAGCAACCAAGATCACACTCCTAGGTGGTTAAACCTAATATCAGGAGCTAGGCTCTGATACCAATTGAAAGTACACCTAAAGGGGTGTGAATAGGTGTACGACTAATCTAATGAACAAAATGCGGAATTTAAAACTTAAAATGCAACACACTTAATGTAACCAACGAGTGTAGCCGAATTCCCGGTGAAGGGCTCTGGACTAACTCCTCTTGATTCCTCTAAATAAGAGTTGAGGCGCTATATGAAGCTCTCGTGGTTAAACACAAGTGAGGCACACAAGCACACAAGCATATAAATGATATGGCAATATGAATCAATGCTCAAAGTAATAGAGAGAGAGAGTTAAGAGTCAATGGATCAAACGCAAACAACGAGATTTGTTTTGAGGTTCGAGCACCCAGCTATACGTCCCTGCCTTCACACAGAAGGATTTTCAATCCACTAACTTGTCCACAAAGGACTCCCACACAGGGAACCTCCACTGAGGATTTGGGGCAAATATAATACGGGAGTACACAACTCCTCTCTCAACCAATACAACCTCTCACTAGAGGCAATGCACAACCAACACAAAAACCACCTCACACAAGAGGGGTAGGCACTTAGCCAAACAACTACAATCCACCTCTTCACAAGAGGGATACAAACTCAATCTCCACCTCTCACTAGAGGGAGCCAACCACAACTTCCACAATCACCTCACAATAGAGGGATACCAAATCAATCACCTCTCACTAGAGGGATATCACAAAGAAGGAAGTTTACAACTTGGTGGTTACACAACCACAAACTAATTTTTTCACAAAATAAAGATCCTAAATAGATAGGATAGTAAGATAGCTCAAGTGTGGAAAATAAAGAGTTTGGAAATCAAAAACTCAAAGAAATCTATTGGGAAAACAACTAGGATAAGATTAAAATGAAGATCAAAAATCAATCCCAAAGTTTCTCCTTTTTCTTGAATTTTTCAACCCTTTAAAACAAAATAAAGATCAAATCTTTAAAGCTCTAAAACTCTTTTTGAAACATGAAATAAAACACTAGAGAATGGGAGAATTTTGCTCTTAGAAGTCTTGCAAAACTGGCCAAAGGATGGGGTATAAATAGGCCCAAAACAGATTTTCCCGTTGGCTGCTGACTAGGCCTAGATTGGCCTTCCGGTCGACCGGCCAACGGTCAAATTTTTGACCGTTGAGCCTTCCGGTCGACCGCCCGGTCGACCGGGCCCTGAACCAGAGAGCAACGGCTCTCTGGCCGGTCGACCGCCCGGTCGACCGGGGCAACCCGAGAGTGGGTTGCCTTCAGTCGGTCGACCGCTCGGTCGACCGACCAACTGATACGGCCATGTGTACGTTCTAGTGCACGTCCGGTCGACCATTTCGGTCGACCGGCTCCTGGTCCGGTCGACCGGTCGGTCGACCGCCAGAGCCTGGCAGGGTTTTTAAGGGATTAGAAAACTAGGTTTTTAATTGCCAAATAAATCTCATAAAACTTCTAAAATTCCACAAAAAATAAGTTCTTGCATGATATATGAAATACAAACTTGTTTGAGTAAAAATCAAACCAAGTTACAAACATTTTGAACTCTTTTTGTGTTATGGAAATTTTGCCGAAAATCAAAACCTGTATTTTCCAAAACTTAGATTTTTGAAATGAAAATTCGTTTTGTCCAAAACTCATCCAAATACAAAAACATGATATTTGAAACAACTTGAAGCATATAGTATATGGATATAATCCAATATACATGAAAGATATATATATCATTATTTTTGACTTAAAAATCTAAAAGTAAGTTTTATTAAAATACCAAAACTCCAAACTTCATGAAATAGACTATCAAACTAAGTTTGTTTAAATAGATGAAGCATACATGTATATAGAACAAATCTAATATACATAAAATAATGTAAACTTGTTTTGATACTATCTATTCATGAAAACCAAGATCGGTTAAATAAAAACTAAAAACCAATAAACCAAAACATGAAATGTGTGTGTGTTGTGAACTTGAGCATACCACACTATCTAATCTTTACAAATGGATCTAAAACATAAACTAAACTATGTACCGAGGTCTTCTTGTAGAGCGCCGTCTCCAAGTCGACTCGATCCAAACCGTGATCCACCGAGCTTGACTCCAACGAGTGCTAGGTATGAACTTTGACGCTCGGGCTCTTGAATCACCATGTGAAAAGCTTCAAAACACCTTTGTTGAAGCTAATCACCTACTAATATCTTTGTTAGAGTTCTGAAACTAAACATCACAAGATTATTAGCAAACATAACTACATGAGTTAATCATCATCAAAACTAGAGTGGAAGGCCTCTGGGCCAACATTTTTTTCTTTGAGATTTCTTTACCAAACACTTTGATTTCTCACACTTGAGCTATTCAATTCAAATCTATCTTTAGGATCTTTATTTTTGTGAAAAAAATTGTTTGTAATCCTTTGAGATCTCTAAGTGTTGTTTGTGATAATTGGATCAACTAAGGGTTATTTCTTTTCTTTGCTTTGTGCTAGGCTTTGTGCCTTCCTCTTGTGTAGAGAGAAAGAGAGTGGAGTTGTGTACTCCCAATATTGAGTTGTAATTCAACGGTGGAGGTTCCTTTGTGGAAGGTCCTGTGTAGACATAATGAAAATCCTTCTGTGTGAAGACGGGGACGTAGAGCAGTGGCTCGAACCTCAAAACATTTCCTCGTGTTTGCGTTTGGATCTTTCTCTTTAACTCTCATCTCTCTTTATATCTTACATTGTTGTTATTATTTCTCATTCATTTACATGCATGATATAGTTTGTGAGCCCACATTTGTATTGAACCAAGAGAGCTATTAAAGCACCTCAACTCATAATTCAAAGAAATTGTGAGGAGTAGTTCCAGAGCCCTTCACGGAGAATTCAGACTCACTTAATGTGTTAGCAATTAGGTTTTAATTCCGTATTATTTGTGTAATCCTCAGTTTCCAATATATGTATGTCAATACTGGTATCCGATACCCAATTTAATCATCCTGGTAGCTGGATTGAGGTTGTTTCAACTTAATATATTATTTCCCAATATTTTGAATTTCAAAATTTTCTGGATTTTTTTGAAAATTATTGGAGAAGAATCTCAATTCGGGGTTGATCGGTATCACAGACTGACTCCAAAATTTTTATTAACACTCAGGGGCGAATTTTGGAGATCCGACTTCACAACAATGTTCAGGATGACATTTTCTTTTTTGAGAATTTTTGAGGATTTTCTGAATTAATAGAGTTTAATCCAATAAAATAATACTTAAATATTTATTCAAAAATAAAAAAATGCAATTAAAATAAAAATTAAATAAGAAAAACCCTTTTGTGGCCGCTAGGATTTGAACCCAGCCTCCATGTCATGAGAATGAATGCTCTAATAACCAGGCCATATTGGCGTGTGGTTATGGTAGCAACTAAAACATATTTAACCTTCTTTCCAACTTCACCCCTTTAGTCTTCCAAAAATAAATAAGAAAACCCCCCTGTAGGCCTGTCAATGGGTCGGGTCTAGACCCGAACCCGACCGGACCCGACCCGTTTAGACGAGTATGGATAGTGTTTTACTAGACCCGCCCCCGTATACCCGTGTACCCGTATACCCGATTACTAAATGGGACGGGTCTGATTTTACTTGAACCAGACATGATTACCCATTTACCCGTTTCAAAGCCCAGTTACAAATGTTATCCTAAAAATTACAAAAGACTTCTCCCTGTTCCATCTCTTTAGGACCTTTTCTCTCTTCTCCAGTATCATTTCTAAGAATTTGTTGATGAATGGGAAACCTCTGCAAACATTGAGGGACTCATAAATGAGAATAGTCCCCAGTCGTGTGGCAAAGAGCCACAAAACCAATCTCACCAAGAAAATAGCTTCCTTTAGGTCCCTCTTCAATAGCTCTGCAACCTGTAAAAAATCAAGAATTAATGCTCCATTTGTTGAGAATAAAAGGTAACAAATTGAAATCAATGTTGATACCATACTAGCAAAAGAGAGAGACAAATAGAATTGAATTATGACCCGCGGTAAACGAGTCCGGGTAAACGGGTCTGGACCCGCAGGTAAAGTGGGCCCGGGTATGGGAACCCACCTTTAGGACCCGCAGGTAAACGGGACTGGTATGGTACCCCCTTGGGTAATCGGGTCCAGGTCTGGTACCACCCGTACCCGCCCCGAACCCGACCCGTGGATAGGCCTACCCCCATGTTATAAATAGGCTTCGAACCTGCGACTCCCCTTTCCCACATCCACAGCCCACACCACTTGGTCACTTTGGTTTTGCGGTTATAAACCACACATAAATTATTTAAGCATTCGCTACTTCATCTTCTTCTCCCCCACAAACACACGATCTCCACCTCCTGCTCCCAACTTCAACCGGATTTTCCTTCACACCCCACGTTTTCAACCCTTTCTCTCACGCCCTCCCCTCTCCCCTGTTGGCCCAAATGCCCATCACTCTAGTTTTGATGATGATTAACTTATGTAGTTATAGTACTAATGATCTTGTGCTTATATAGTTTCAGATATTTGATCAAGATCTTAGTTGGTGTTTAACTTTAATAAAAGATTCAAAGTCAAGTTTTGAAGCTAGCACGTGTTGATTCAAGAGCTCGCGCAGCATCAAGTACGCAAGAGGAGTCTAGCTCATGATCAAGGTTTGGATCAAGTCAAGATGGAGAAGAAGATTTTCAAAAGAAGATTTTCAAGAAGACTTGTGTCATGTTTATAAGTATTAAGATTTTGTGTTTTAGATAAAAATATAAAGTATAGATTAGTTGTGAATTGCTTAAGCTCATATATACACACAAAATTTATGTAGTGTTTTCATAAGAATAGTTTTGTTTTTAGAAAATACCGTTTTGATTTTGAGCTTTAAAGTATACATCCTTATGTTTCATGATTAGATTTCATCAAAACAAGTGTATATGGTTTATATGTGTTTTAGATTTCATCCATACACATAGTTGGTTCAAATGTTTAGAAAAACTTATTTGATGTTTCTATATCATGTGTTTAAGTTTTGTATTTATCAAAACTTATTTTAGAGCTTATTGTCAAAAACATAGATATATTATTTACATGTGTATTGGATTCTATCCATACACAATATGCCTCAAATATGTTTCGATATCATGTTTCTATATTTATACAAGTTTTGGAGAAAACGGATTTTCATTTCAAAATCCAAGTTTTGAAAAATACGGTTTTCAGTTTAAAGCTTAATTTTTTATATCACAAAAGTAGTTCAAATAGTTTGTAATATGTGTTGATTTTTGGTCACACATATTTGTTCTTCAAATATTTAACAAGAACTTATTTTTGTGAAATTTATAAGAATTTAGGAGATTGTATAGGAGTTAAAATGACTAAGTTTTCAAACCCTTGATCCCAGCCTGAGCCTGTCGACCGGTCGGTCGACCAGACCAGAGGTCGGTCGACCGATGTGCACAAGAACGTGCACAAGGCCAGCCTAGAAGGCCGGTCGACGGGGCAGTCGACCGACTGTAACTACCCAACGCTCGGGTACTGTCGGTCGATCAGGCGGTCGACCGACACGCTAGTCTCGGTCGACCGGCGGTCGACCCGGAGCCCCAATGGTCAGAAATATGACCGTTGGACGGTCGACAGGCCGATCGACCAGAAGGTCAATTTTGACCTTTTCTGGCTGCCAACTGCTATATTTTGAGAGGCTATAAATAGGGCTTCTCTTAGGCTATTTTCAATAAGATTTCTAAGAGCCTTTCTTCTCATCTTTTCAAGTGTTTAACAGTAAGTTTTAAAAGAGTTTTTGAGCAAAAAAGATTTATCTTTTATTTGTTTTAAATTGTTGAAAAAATCAAAGAAAAGAGAGTCTTTGGGAAATTTGTTTTGATCTTTATTTTCATATCTATCTAATATTTTTCCTAAGTGTTTTTTTTGTTATTTTCATTTTCAAACACTTTATTTTCTCACACTTGAGCTATAATATCTAATCCTATCCATATGATCTTATTTTGTGAGAAAAATTGTTTGTGGTCAATTATGATCACCAAGTGTTGTTTGTGGTCTATTTTGATCACCAAGTTTGTAATCTCTTCTTTGCTTTGGTTTTGTGCGTTGTCCCTCTTGTGTAGAGGTGATTGTGGTTGAGCTTTGGGTTTGTGCCTATCCCTCTTCTGTAGAGGTGATTGTGGTTGAGCTTTGAGTTTGTGCCTATCCCTCTTATGTAGAGGTGATTGTGGTTGAACTTTGGCTTTGTGCCTTATCCCTCTTGTGAAGAGGTGATTATGTTTTGAATTTGTGCCTATTCCTCTTGTGTAGAGGTGATCATGTTTGAGAGAGGAGTAGTACACTCCAAGTGTAGAGCTGTAATTCCTTGGTGAAGGTCCCTTTGTGGAAGGTCCTGTGTGGACATAGTGGAAATCCTTCTGCGTGAAGGCGGAGACGTAGAGTAGTGGCTCGAACCTCGAAACATATCTTGTTGTTTGCGTTTGATCCACTATCTCTAAACTCTATCTCTCTTATATCTTGCACTGCTTTAAATTGCACATATTCATATGCTAGATATAGTTTGTGTGTTGCTCATACTTGTGTTTAACCAAGAGAGCTTCATATAGCACCTCAACTCTTAATCTAGAGGAATTTCGAGGAGATAGTCTAGAGCCCTTCACCGGAAATTTGGCTATACTCTTTGGTTACACATAGTGTGTTGCAATTGAGTTTTAATTCCGCATCATTTGTGATTAGATGAGCAAATACACCTATTCACCCCCTCTAGGTGTTTTTCAATTGGTATCAGAGCTTGGTGCTGTTGATTTGGGTCTAACTAATCTTGAGTTAAAGACCCTTATTTTAGCTAATCACAATATTTGTTTACATACACATATAGATTTCATGACATCTCCCATATTTAATATTCTTAACATCCAAACTTGAAAAGTTAAGATGTCAATGTACCTCAAAGCCCTAGGAATTCATGTTTATTTTGCCACCATTAAATATTCTTATTTTTTAAATAGCAAAAACCTTGAGACTAATGCAAAAGCGGCCCTTCATGCTTTAAAGAGTACCCTAAATGATGAATATTTATCTAGAGTTTCTAACTTTGATTCGGCTTTTGTAGTATGGAACATACTTGTCTCTCTTGGTGAACAAAAGCAATACTATATGGGGAGTGATTCGGATGATGGAAGTGATACTTCCTGCTACATGGTCCAAGGGGAAGACCCCCTTGAGGTAAATTCCGATTCTGAGGTAGAAGAAGATATTGACATTCTTTATGATAAACTTGCATCTTTTTGTCAAAAATTTCTTAAAAAATATGATTTATTAAAAATTGAAAATAAAAAATTGAAGAAGAAAAACACTTCTTTGTTAAAAGAAAATGATTCCTTTAAAAATAAATTTGAATGTGTTTCAAAAGAAAACGAATTTTTGAAAAAGGAGAATATTTCCTTGTCTTCAAAATTAAATGACATTTGTGAAGGAAATAATTCATTGAAAAATAAAGTTATTTTGGTGAAAAAAGAAAAAGAGATTGTTTTGGAAGAAAATAACTCTTTGAAAAGAAAAATTATTTTAAAAGAAAAAGAAAACATTTTTAAAAAGAAAAGAATTGTTGATTCTCATGCTCATGTCTCTTCTTCCAAACTTAATAATGATATTTGCATTATGAAGAAGAACATTGATTGTTTGGGCTCCACTTTGAGCCAATGTGCATTTAATCACTCAAAATTGGAATTCATGTTTCGCAAGAAACAAATTCCACATGTTCATGCACAAACCCCACGGCATACATATGCACACCATGTTCACACTCATATGCATGCTAGAGTGTACACATGTACACATTGTGGCTGCGAAGGCCATCTTGCAAGATTTTACTTTAATAGATTAAATTCTATAAATTTTGTAAATAATAATGTTTGGGTTCCATTTGTTGCTAACCCCTGTGGATCCAAAAAGAAATGGGCACCAAAATCACCACCTCTTGTGTTTAATGTAGGTGTGGGCTCTCATATGACGTGAGAGGTATGGTGCCTTGGTGGTAGATGCATGAGCTAGATGGACATACCAAATTGATGCATCACTATCAAGAAAGTTTGGTGGGAGGACCACCATAGTTTGGAGATTTAGAGAATAGTTCATATGGTTTCGTAACTATCTCTAAACTCCTATTTTAATTTACATGCTTTTACATTTGATAATATTTAGCATTTTTTAGTTTTAATGCTCATTATGTTAAAAGCAATGTTATTAGACATGTGATATACATAAATAGTCTTTGAGATACACCCATATTCATATGGATTCATATTTTGTGTTCTCACTAGAGTTTAGCTATTGTGTATATCCTAATTCTAAAACACGTTCATTTAGCCTAATGATCATGATTATTTTGTACTTCATATGGTGAATACTGTTTAGATGTAGTTTTCGTTAAAACTTCTGTTTATACTTGTACAAGTAGTGAACTACACTTGATTATTTTATGTTTGTACTTCATTGCTCATTTGTACTCATTACATGTACATGTATAACCTAGTTTTGATGAGTCTTTCATTTACACTTATTTTTCCTTTTTTTGTACATGTTTTGCTTCATGTATATGTTATTTTTATCTAAAACTTATAGATATACATGTATATCCTAGAGCCACTTGCCTTCATGCAATATACTTTTGTAAACTAGTCTATGTTTGGATATGTATGTATACCTTTAATTTCAACAAAACATACATATGCCTTGATGCTTGTTTAGTTTTGATAAAAATTTTAGTTTTGATGATTTTCACATTTTTGTTAAAAGAATTTCATATCTGTTTTGAACATTATTGATTATTTCATGAATATCCTATTCACATGATTCTCGTGCACTCACATTATTTTTTTTATTCATGACTTTATTGTATGAGCACATTTTTGAGCCTTATAGATCTTGAGTGACAATTTTTGTGAACTTAGCAATATTTCATGACATATATATGATTTGGTTTCATTTTTGAAGGATCTTTAACTTGTTTTTTAATAAAAATTACTTTAAACTAGTTATTTATTTTTCACTTGGTAGTATTTTCAATTTATAATTAATTTTAAACTCTTATTTTTGAAAACCCCTACAAACTAAAGGGCGGTTGGATGGACGACCATGTCTTGTATGCCTTAATGACTATCTTTTATCATGTGCATGAAAGGGAGGTAAGTATGAGTTATACACATGATCTTCATGAAATTTTATTTTTATCTACTCATATGTGTTTCTTATATATGTATGCTTCAAATTTCAATTGGTATTTCTATTTTCATATATATTATATATATATATATATATATATATATATATATATATATATATATATATATATATATATATATTTATATATATATATATATGATTTGATTGTGCTTGTCTTTACATTTTTAAAGCACAAATTATGTTTATATTAAGCTTGATTTTATTCTAAATGTTAATTTTATCTTTACAAGCTTATGCATTGATTTTAATTGTTATTTATTTGGTATCAAAATGTACTTCATGTTTCACCTTCAATTGGTATCAAAATCTACTATTCGCATCTTAAAATTTTTTTCTCAACAAATGGTACCAACATTTGTTTTTGTCAACTACTATTTGATTTCATCGATATCATAATTTATTTTGTTGACTTCAATAAACTTCAAAAACTTGTTTTAAAGTGGTTTCAAAAGTTTTCAAAATTTGTTTGATATATATTTCTTATATATAAGGGGAGCTTAACATCTCCTCTATATATAGATTCTTATTGAGTGTATCTCACATTGCGGAGCTTGACCTCTCTTCTTTATGTGGTACACGTGTGTAGGGGGAGCTTAACATCTCCGTTTATACATTGTATATTATACTTTACGCGGGTTAGGGTCTAGTCATCCCTTCTCCATGTAATGCATATATACAGGGGGAGCTAGCTTATCGTCTCTCCTCTTCATGAATGTATATCGCATATACATATTTATTGTTTGATTGCCTTCACTACTTTGTTGATGAATTGACAAAAAGGGAGATAAGAATTTAGTGAGTTTATATATGCATCTTAATAATGGTATTTATGCATATATATTTGTGTTTAGTTTATGCATTTTATTGAATATTTATTTGTTTATTGCTATGCATGAGTTAAAGGGGAGCTTCTATGAAACTTATCTTTAATCCATGCATATATAACTCTATGAGTTTTGTCATCATAAAAAGGGGAGATTATTGACCCAAAGGCCCATCACCCTAGTTTTGATGATGATTAACTCATGTAGTTATAGTACTAATGATCTTGTGATTATATAGTTTTAGATATTTGATCAAGATCTTAGTCGGTGTTTAGTTTCAACAAAAGATTCGAAGTCATGTTTTGAAGCTAGCACGTGTTGATTCAAGAACTCGCGCATCAAGATCGCATCAAGTATTCAAGAGGAGTCTAGCTCATGGATCAAGGTTTGGACCAAGTCAAGATGGAGAAGAAGATTTTCAAAAGAAGATTTTCAAGAAGGCTTGTGTTATGTTTGTAAGTGTTAAGATTTTGTGTTTTAGATAAAAATGTAAAGGATAAATTAGTTGTGAATTGCTCGAGCTTATATATACACACACAAAATTTATATAGTGTTTTCATAAGAATAGTTTTGTTTTTAGAAAATACCGTTTTGGTTTTGAGCTTCAAAGTATACATCCTTATATTTCATGATTAGATTTCATCAAAACAAGTTTATATGGTTTATATATGTTTTGCATTTCATCCATACACATTGTTGGTTCAAATATTTAGAAAAACTTATTTGATGTTTCTATATCATGTGTTTAAGTTTTGTATTTATCAAAACTTATTTTAGAGCTTATTATTAAAAATATAGATATATTATTTACATGTGTATTGGATTCTATCCATACACAATATGCTTCAAATATGTTTCAATATCGTATTTTTGTATTTATACAAGTTTTGGAGAAAATGGATTTTCATTTCAAAATCCAAAATTTGGAAATTACGGTTTTCGGTTTAAAGCTTAATTTTTATATCACAAAAATAGTTCAAATAGTTTGTAATATGTGTTGATTTTTGGTCACATATATTTGTTCTTCAAATATTTAACAAGAACTTACTTTTGTGAAATTGATAAGAATTTATGGGATTTTATAGGAGATAAAAAGACTAAGTTTTCAAACCCTTAATCCCAGCCTGAGCCTGCTGGCGGTCGATTGGTCGGTCGACCGATGTACACAAGAACGTGCACAAGTCCAGCCTAGAAGGCCGATCGACCGGGCAGTCGACCGACTGTAACTACCCAACTCTCGGGTAGTGTCGGTCGACCGGGCGGTCGACCGACAGGCTAGTCTCGGTCGACCGACCGTTCGATCGGAGCCCCAACAGTCAGAACTATGACCGTTGGACGGTCGATCGTTCGGTTGACCGGAAGGTCAATTTTGACCTTTTCTGGCTGCCAACGGCTATATTTTTGAGAGGCTATAAATAGGGCTTCTCTTGGGCTGTTTTCAACAAAATTTCTAAGAGCCTTTCTTCTCATCTTTTCAAGTGTTTAGCAGCAAGTTTTAAAAGAGTTTTTGAGCCAAAAAGATTTATCTTTTATTTGTTTTAAAGTGTTGGAAAAATCAAAGAAAAGAGAGTCTTTAGGAAATTGGTTTTGATCTTTATTTTCATATCTATTTAGTATTTTTCCTAAGTATTTTTCTTTGTTATTTTCATTTCCAAACACTTTGTTTTCTCACACTTGAGATATCATATCTAATCCTATCTATAGGATCTTATTTTTGAGGAAAATTGTTCGTGGTTAATTGTGATCACCAAATGTTGTTTGTGGTCTATTTTGATCACCAAGTTTGTAATCTCTTCTTTGCTTTGGCTTTGTGCCTTATCCCTCTTGTGTAGAGGTGATTGTAGTTGAGCTGTAGGTTTGTGCCTATCCCTCTTATGTAGAGGTGATTATGGTTGAGCTTTGGGGGTTTGTGCCTATCCCTATTGTGTAAAGGTGATTGTGGTTAAGCTTTGAGTTTGTACCTATCCCTCTTGTGTAGAGGTAATTGTGGTTGAGTTTTGGCTTTGTACCATATCTTCTTGTGTAGAGGTGATTGTGTTTTTGCTTTGTGTCTATCTCTCTTGTGTAAAGGTGATCATGTTTGAGAGATGAGTAGTGTACTCCAAGTGTAGAGTTGTAATTCCTTGGTGAAGATCCCTTTGTGGAAGGTCCTGTGTGGACATAGTGGAAATCCTTCTGTGTGAAGGCGGGAACGTAGAGTAGTGGCTCGAACCTCGAAACATATCTTATTGTTTGCGTTTAATCCACTATCTCTAAACTTTATTTCTCATATATCTTGCATTGCTTTATATTGCATGCATTCATATGCTAGATATAGTTTGTGTGTTGCCCATACTTGTGTTGAACAAAGAGAGCTTCATATAGCACCTCAACTCTTAATCTAGAGGAATCTCGAGGAGATAGTCCAGAGCCCTTCACCGGGAATTCGGCTACACTCTTTGGTTACACATAGTGTGTTGCAATTGAGTTTTAATTCTGCATCATTTGTCATTAGATTAGCAAGTACACCTATTCACCCCCCCTTCGTGTATTTCATCCCCATCTCTCTCTAACTGCACATAACTCTTTTTCTCTTCCTCTAACTCTATAAATCCCCATGGCTTCCCCTCCTTCCTCTACTCCTTTCCACAAGCACCTCCCTCCTCTTCTTCGGCATTGAGCATGAGCCATGGTAGCCCCACAACCCACCAGGCCAAGCCCAGCGGGCCTCCCTTGGTGGACTTGTGCCTCTCTCACCCCGTGCGCCACTCGCCTCGGCGACAACCTCGACGACGAGTGGCTCGTTGCTGCCTTCCTCTTCCAGCGTGAACCCACTTCCCTCGTCTCTGCTTACTCAGCCTGCACCTCCTTCCACAGCAGAGCACCCCCCATGCTTGGCCTTGCCGCCTCCATTCCGTCGGGGGCATTCCCCACTTCTCCAGAACTTGCCACAACTCCACTCTCTTGCATAGCCGACGATAACACCCCGAGCTCCGCCGACTATTCCCGCGCGCACTAACCCAGGCTCCAACCCAATGCCCTCTGATTGAGGTTTTAACTACACAAAAAATATAGAATTTTAGAACTTTTATAACAATAGTGCAAGGTGCTCAATACTACCGCTATAGCAAGTGGCTATGCGGGTCGTGATCCACAAGGAGGGACTAGCGATGAAAGCTTTTTATAATTTCTCTTTTATACTACAAAGAATGGTTAAAGATCTTCTTTTAATTCTTTAAAAGAAAATGAAAAAGAGTTACAGTTAAGTTAGGAAGAAAGTGATAGAATGAGAAGGTGGAGAAAATAGAAATGGATATATACAAAGAAATTGAAAAAGAGTGATAAAAGAATTGTGAGATAGTGGTGTTGATGATCTAAACTAAAATTAAAAGAAAAGAAAATTAAAACCTAAAAACTTACTTACCTCTTCAGCGCCTGCTTTCCTTTTACCCGTATCGACGATGTACCTTTGTTTAAAGGCGAGCGAAGTATGACAAATATTATCTTTCCCATTCCCGTTTTACACTATGAAATGAAAGGGACAAGCTACACTACCATAAGAATCGCTACCATAAGTCATCAATGGCACTTGCAAGGGCAAGACAACTTTGAGGCTATCGGAGTCATTTGGATTCACAAACAAAGAAGAGGGAAGCAATCAAAAACAAAAGTAAAGAAGATAAAAAAACTTAGATTCGATTCAAATAATAATGAAAGAAAAGATTACTTACAATGGTGTCACCCTCGGTACAAGCTTACTCTATTCCTCCATGAAACTCTCCTCTCCTCTCAGTTACATAAAGAAAATAAAAATTACATGAAAGAAAATAACAAAAACCTAAGTTACAAACTACAAATTAGCCTAAATTCTACTCTCTGCTTGGTCGTCCCTTCTACCTCTGATGTGTGGGGTATTTATAGGATAGAAATGGATAAGAAAATGAGTCTAAAGATAAGGGAGCTTACTATTTCTGAATTTGAATCCTCCCCTTATCTTCAAACTTGATTTGATGTGGATATTCAGTTCTGATCTGCAGCTTGTTGGCATATTGATTGCTGGATATAACTTACCAAATGACAAAATTTGAAATAGTGATCAACTTAAGCGTTGTAGCCCTTTAAGTCTGCTTTCTGGATCATCTTGAATCATCATATTTGAATTTTAGTAGCGAAAGTTATGATTCAAATACTAAAATATATCCAGTCAGAATCCGAGTCAAAATTATTTCATTTCATCTGTTGATCTTCTCTCATCCATTTATCCATTTGGATTTGGACTCTGTATTTGACGTTATCCTCGGTTGATCTTTAGCTTTAACCACTTGATTCACCAAAAACTGAATTTAACCAACTGGATTTGGGATCATCCTCCTCTAACAAAATAAATCTAGTTAAATCTGAATTTAACTGATATTTATTTGATTTTATCCTCTTTCTCCCCATGATTATCTTCTGTAAAATAAATATATAAGACAAGAAATTTAGCAGATTTATTACGTGTTAAATGTGAAAATGTAATAAAGAATAATGCAATAAATGTGTGCAATCACACCCCCACACCTATCTTTTGCTCGTCCTCGAGCAAAACAAAAAAAGTAAACCCAAGACTATTAGACCACTTTCGTGGGTCAGGCGATTGCACTGAGCATATGCAACAAGCCGTTAAACTTTTAGGTTCCCCATAGAGGACGAGTTTTGTCTTGTGAGGATTTTTAGTGGATTACACCCACAAAATTCATAAAGAAAGGGAAACAAAGTGTTAGTATTTTGAAAATACATTTTGAAAATGAAGAATATTTGAAGTATTATTGTAAGAATTAAGTAATCTATAAGTTATAGGTAAACCGATTTTTTCATTCTTAAGCTTAGTCTTAGTTCAAAAACTTGTTATCAATCAAAGTAAGGAGTTAAATTGTACTTCTCATCTACTCTATTACTTTACCCTAAGTCATATGCACCTTCGTGACCGTGAAATTTGACTAAGGGTTCTTTAACTCTAACTCTTATGCCTTATTTATTTATTTATTTATTTTATTTTTGATGGTAATATTCCTTAGTTCTATTAGGCTTTCTAATCTGCCCATGTAACGAGCCTTTAATCAGTGACTCCCAAACTAAACGGTCTTAGGGCACCGGGTGAGAAGACACCCCAAGGACTTAAGGACTCAAGCAAACAAGGCCACAAAACTAAGGAATTTATTATATGAACCGTCTTTAGGCGTGAATACTTATGCTTTATGAGGCACAAATGCCCAGCTTAATCAGAGGATATATATATATATATTTCCTTTTCTTTTTCTTTTTCTTTTTCTTTTTCTTTTTCCTTTTTTTTAATAAGGCATAAGAATCTTTATTTTTGAACCCTAAGTGTGTAAGTGTATAAAACATGCATATATTATCAAGGTAAAGATAAAGACTAAATTACTTTCACAAATTTTCATCCTAACCTTAGAAATCAAATAAATAATCTTATTTTGACCGAGTATAAGAAATCCTAATTATGATTTTCTTATTCCTTAAAATTGACTTAATTTCTTACAAAAATATGTCAAAATATTGTTTCTATTTTCAAAAAATTTTAAAAGTAAAGAAATTTTTTTTAATAATAAAAAGAAAATCTAAGTTATGTTAGAACCCTCCCCCAAACCTATCTCATGCATTGTCCTCAATGTATGAATTAATGCAGAGATGCATGAAAAAGAAGAAAGGAAGGAAAATATTACCTTAAGGTGGTGGTTCCGGTGGTGTCTGATTGGTCCACGAAATGCGGCCCAATCGAATTTGCATGGAGTTCAGAGGAACCCACCAGAAGCCTCTCTAATATAACCCACTAAAATGATGTATATATAAATGATCTTTATTAAGAATTTTACCACATCTAATATCCAAATTTCACAAATAATTTCGGAGTCAATTTTATCAACACCCTTGTCCCAAAATGGAGTGTGAAAAGATGGAATGATTGACTTGGACTTAGGAAGTACGGGAACTAATACCGACTTAGAAAAGTGACTTAAGTCAAGTAAAGGTTCAGGAGTCGAGATTAGTTCAGGAAGTGGGTCCAAATCAAGAAGTTAAAACTCAAGTCCACATTTATTTTCGAACAACGGAATGTGACTTAACATTGGTAATTCAAGTTCAAGAATGACAGGTGTGGGAATCAAAACTGACTCTATAATATTACTCAAGTTGGGTAACAAAACATGAGTCAATATTGATTTAGAAATTTGAACTGGATCACAAATTTGAGAATCTAGGTCACATTTCTCATTAAGTTCAATTTCATAAAAATGAGAACTTGCCAATTTGTCAATGAGACTTTCAAAAGTATGAAATTGGTCAAGTTCAATATGATGATCATAAAAGATTGATGATTCAATTTCATGATGAATTGACACAGGATCCAATGTTGACTAGGGAAAAAGATTGAAATCAGGTGAAGACACCAGAGTCATTATTGAATCAGGACGTAGAATTGAATCACCAAGTTGAGGTTCAGGAGCATATTCATTCTCAAGTTCAATTTTAGGAAAGGGATAACTTGCCAAAATGTCAATGTGATTTTTAAATTTTAGAGTTTGGGCAAGTTCAAATGGGTATGCTGAAATAGAATCTTGTTTTCTAAAACAATATGATTCTTCGGCTCTAACGGAATGGTTAGCGATATCAGAAATGGTCAAAGGTGAGAATGGAGAGTTTGGACCATTATATCTATGTCATGATTACGAACAATTTGAGCCTGAGTCATGACATCAAGCAGCTTTTCATAGTCAATTGGTTCATCACTTTGTTGCGATTGACTTGAAAAGATGAAGTTTTGTTTAGGAATTTGTTGTGAAATTGTGAGTTCGTCAGATTTTGTGATTGTTGCTTGGACTCACGCATACTCATTTTCAAGATTGATGGTTTTCTATTTTGAACTGGTGGAACTGAGTATGAATCTTGAAAATATTGTAGATAAGGTGGATAAGGAGGACAAATTTGTTGAAAATTTGACTCAGAGGAGGTGAATCCCCATTGACTCTGTGAAGAGTTGAAATTATTTTGAAAATTATGGTCATAAGATTGGGGGCATGGATTATATTGATTCGGATAAGACTAATCCGGCACACTAGGTTGGTTAAAGTTATGATATGCCAGGTTGGTAATATCCGAAAAAAAGGTCGGGGTGTAATATGGATTATCATTCAAATTAGAAAAATTATTGTTATAAGCCATATAACACAGGAAATGTCAAACATAAATAAAGAAAAACAAACAAATAAGCAAACAAATAAAAAGAAAAAACAATCTAACCTAAGTTAGGGTAAACCTTAGACCTAGACGACTCCTAACTGGTTAGACTGTCCACGGGAGGTATACTGCTGAATCTGACCACAAGTTAATCAGCTAGGTAGGGGCAAGATCGGTGGGAGGTATCCGTGCCTAAGCAACGGGCCTAATTATGCCAAACCACCAACCTTCAGGGTTTCGCCCCTCAATCCCCAACCTTAGACACTGATTTAACAAGAGTCAAATTCAAATCAACTTCTCCATTAGGTTAGTCTCCTATTTGAGTCCGAGATGTCCTTAGGACCAACGTCTACTCAATTTTAGTTAGACTTGGGTTAGTGAGTGAGGAGATGGTTTGTGGGCTAAGGGAGGGTAATGACCTCCCCATCTTATCTTATTTATAGGACAAGCCCTTAAATCAATTTAGTGCAATGTGTGCAAGATATAGAAAAGTAACATTCACAAGCAAATATCACCCAAGAATGTTTCCTAAACTATATGCTATACATACGTACCTTTTTCTCCAGCACTCTTCAACAGTAATGTAAAATGTAAACGAATTAGACACGTGCCTAAATTAAAAGTCTAAATCATTTTTATCATTTAAAAAAAACTCATTTTACTATTGAGATTAGAAAGTACATACAGTGAGACAAACAAGGAATTTAAAAGCTACAAAAATTCAGCTTTACAATTCAGTCAACCTGCAAAAATATAGGTTAGTAGTTCACTCAGTTTGTCACTGGAATGTAACAAATCTGAGGGCTTCTTGACTCTGCTTTCTAGAGCAGAGTCCTAAGCCACTTATATGTCCACTGCAGCAAAAATTCCTTTGTTGTTAAACCTATACACCAAGAATAAAGAAGAAAGTTAACTAAAAATGTAAATCTAAAAAGAGAATAACTTACCGTCCCTCCCCGACAACGGCACAAAAATTTGATTGAGATTTTACCTGCACAAAAAATACAGAATTTCAGAACTTTTATAACAATAGTGCAAGGTGCTCAATACTACCGCTATAGCAAGTGGCTATGCGGGTCGTGATCCGCAAGGAGGGACTAGCAATGGAAGCTTTTTAGTAAGTTCTCTTTTATGCTACAAAGAATGATTAAAGTTCTTCTTTTAGTTCTTTAAAAGAAAATAAAAAAGAGTTACAGTTAAGTTAGGAAGAAAGTGGTAGAATGAGAAGGTGGAGAAAATAGAAATGGATATATACAAAGAAATTGAAAAAGAATGATAAAAGAATTGTGAGATAGTGGTGTTGGTGATCTAAACTAAAATTAAAAGAAAAGAAAATTAAAACCTAAAAAACTTACTTACCTCTTCAGTGCATGCTTACCTTTTACCCGTATCAACGATGTACCTTTGTTTGAAGGCGAGCGAAGTATGACAAATATGATCTTTCCCATTCCCGTTTTACACTATGAAATGAAAGGGACAAGCTACACTACCATAAGAATGACTATCCATCACTATAAGCCATCAACGGTACTTGCAAGGACAAGACAATTTTAAAGCTATTAGAGTCATTTGGATTCACAAGCGAAGAAGAGGGAAGCAATCGAAAACAAAAGTAAAGAAGATAAAGAAACTTAGATTCGATTCAAATAACAATGAAAGAAAAGATTACTTACACCGGTGTGACCCTCAGTACAAGCTTACTCTTATTCCTCCATGAAACTCTCCTCTCCTCTCATTATATAAAGAAAATAAAAATTACATGAAAGAAAATAAAAAACCTATGTTATAAAATACAAATTAGCCTAAATTCTACTCTCTGCTTGGTCGTCCCTTCTACCTCTGATGTGTGGGGTATTTATAGGATAGAAATGGATAAGGAAAGAGTGTAAAGATAAGGGGAGCTAACTATTTCTTAATTTGAATCCTCCCCTTATCTCCCAACTTGATTTGATGTGGATTCAGTTCTAATATGCAGCTTATTGGCGCATTGATTGCTGACTATAACTTATCAAATGACAGAATTTGAAATAGTAATCTACTTAAGAGTTGTATCCCTTTAAGTCTTCTTTCTGGATCATCTTGAATCATCAGATTTGAGTTTTAGTAGCAAAAGTTATGATTTAAATACTAAAATGTATCCAGTCAGAATCCGAGTCAAAATTGCTTCATCTCATCCGTTGATCTTCTCTCTATCCATTTATCCATTTGGATTTGGACTCTGTATTTGATGTTATCCTCGGTTGATCTTTAACTTTAACCACTTGATTCACCAAAAATTGAATTTAACCAACTGGATTTGGGATCATCCTCCTCTAACCAAATAGATCTAGTTAAAGTTGAATTTAACTGATATTTATTTGATTTTATCCTCTTTCTCCCTATGATTATCTTCTGCAAAATAAACATTTAAGACAAGAAATTTAGTAGATTTATTATATGATAAATGTTGAAATGTAATAAAGAATAATGCAATAAATGTGTGTAATCACCCTCCCACACCTATTTTTGCTTGTCCTCGAGTAAAACATCAAAATTTAAACCTAAGAAATTATTAGACCACTTTCGCAAGTCACGCGATTGCACTGAGCATGTGCAATAGGCCGTTAAACCTCTAGATTACCCCTAGAGGACGAGTTTTGTCTTGTGAGGGTTTTTAGTGGATTACACCCACAAAATCCATAAAAAAAAAAGAAATAAAGTGTTGGTATTTTGAAAATACATTTTCAAAGAGAAGAATATTTGAAGTATTTTTGTAAGATTTCAAGTAATTTATAAATTATAGGAAAACCAAAATTTTCATTCCTAAATTTAGTCTCTATTCAAAAATTTGTTATCAACAAAGTAATGAGTCAAATTGTACTTCTCATCTAATCTATTATTTTACCCTAAGTCATATGCACCTTCATGACCGTGAAATTTTGACTAAGGGTTCTTTGACTCTAACTCTTATACCTTATTTATTTATTTATTTATTTATTTTTGATTTTTGGTGGTATTATTCCTTAGTTTTATTAGGCTTTCTAATCTGCCCATGTAACGAGCCTTTAATCGGTGACTCCCAAACTGAATGGTCTTATGGCATCGGGTGAGAAAACACCCCAAGGACTTAAGAACTCGAGCAAATAAGGCCACAAAACTAAGAATTTTAATATATGAACCGCTTTTAGGAGTGAATACTTATGCTTTATGTGGCACAAATACCCAGCATAATCAAAGGATTTTTGATATATATATTTTTTTCTTTTTTTTTCCTTTTTAATAAGGCATAAGAATCTTTGTTTTTGAACCATAATGTGTAAGTGTATAAAGCATGCATATTTCATCAAGGTAAAAATTAAGACTAAATTACTTTTTCAAATTTTCTTCCTAACCATGCAAATCAAACAAATAATCTTATTTTGACCAAGTATAAGAAATCCTAATTATGATTCTCCTATTCCTTAAAATTAACTTAATTTCTTACAAAAAAATATGTCAAAATATTGTTTCTACTTTCAAAAAGTTTTAAAAGTAAAGAAAATGTTAAAAAAATTTCTTTTTTTAATAATAAAAAGAAAACCTAAGTTATGTTAGAACCCTCCCCCACACCTATCCCATGCATTGTCCTCAATGTATGAATTAATGTATAGATGCATGAAAAAGAAGAAAGGGAAAGAAAATATTACTTAAGGTGGTGGTTCCGGTGGTGGTCTGATTGGTCCACAAAATGTGACCCAATCTAATTTGCGTGGAGTTTGGAGGAACCTACTAGAAATCTCTCTAATATAACCCACTAAAATGATGTATATATGAATGATTTTATTAAGAATTTTACCCCATCTAATTTCTAAAATTTCAAACTAATTTCAGAGTCATTATTATCAACACCTCTGTCCCAAAATGAAGTATGAAAAGATGGAATGATTGATCTAGAATCAGGAAGGGCATGAACTCCAATCGACGCAGAAAAATGACTGAAGTCAAGTAAAGGTTCAGGAGTCAAAATTTGTTCAGGAAATGAGTTCAAATCAAGAAGTTAAAACTCAAGTCCACATTCATTTCCCCACAATGGGATGTGACTTTCTAAGATTGGTGATTCAAATTCAAGAATGACATGTATGGGAATCAAAACTGACTCTAAAATATTGCTCAAATCATGTAGCAAATAGGAGTCAATGTTGATTCAGAAATTTGAACTGGATCACAAATTTGAGACTAAAGGTCACATTCCTCATTAAGTTTAATTTCATAAAAATGAGAACTTGTCAATTTGTCAATAGGACTTTCAAAATATGAAATTGGTCAAGTTCAATATGATAATCATAAAAGATTGGTGATTCAATTTCCCGATGGACAGGCACCGGATCCAATGTGGACTCTGGAGAAGGATTGAAATCAGGTGAAGACACCGGAGTCATTATTAAATCAGAAGGTAGAATTGAATTACCAAGTTGAGGTTCATGATCATATTCATTCTCAAGTTCAATTTCAGGAAAGGGATAACTTGCCAAAATGTCAACGTGAATTTCAAAATTTAGAGTTAGGGAAAGTTCAAATGGGTATGCTGAAATGGAATCTTGTTTTTCAAAACAACATGATTCTTTGGCTCTAACAAAATAGTTAGCGACATCAGGAATGGTCAAAGGGTGAGAATGGAGAGTTTTGACCATTATATCTATGTCATGATTATGAGTGATTTGAGCCTGAGTTATGATTTCAAGCAGCTTTTCATAGTCGATTGGTTCATCATTTTGTTGCGATTGGACTTGAAAAGATGAGGTTTTGTTTTAGAATTTGCGGTGAAATCGTGAGTCCATCAGATTTTGTGATTGTTGCTCGGACTCACGCATACTCACTTCCAAGATTGATGATTTTCTATTTTGAACTGGTGGAACTGAGTATGAATCTTGAAAATATTGTGGTATTGGGGAGGCCTGAAATTTTCGTCCGGCCTCCTGCATGGCTTCTATACTCTTTTCTAGCTCAGATTTTTCTTCAATGGGTTGGTCTAGAAAAGGTGTATAGGAAGCAAAATCGGGGAATGAATATTGTGAAAATTGTGGACAAGGTGGATAAGGAGGACAAGTTGGTTGAAAATTAGACTCGGGGGATGTAAATCCCATTGACTCTGTGAAGAGTTAGAATTAATTTGATAATTATGGTCATAAGATGGGGGGCATGGGTTGTATTAATTCGGATAAGACCAATCCGGCACACTAGGTTGGTTAAAATTATTATATGCGGGTTGGTAATATCTGAAAAAGAGGTCGGGGAGTAACATGGATTACCATTAAAATTAAAAAATTATTGTTATAAGCCATATCACACAAGAAATGTCAAACACAAACAAAAAAACAAACAAATAAGCAAACAAAATAAAAAAATCTAACCTAAGTTAGGGTAGATCTTAGACCTAGACGACTCCTAACTGGTTAGACTGTCCACGGGAGGTATATTGTCGAATCTGACCACAAGTTAATCGGCCAAGTATGGGCAAGATCGGTGGGAGGTATCCGTGCCTAAACAACGAGCCTAATTATGCTAAACCACCAACCTTCAGGGTTTCGCCCCTCAATCCCTAACCTTAGACATCGATTTGGCAAGAGTCAAATTCAAATCAACTTTCCTCTTAGGTCAGGTCAGTCTCTATATGAATCTGAGATGTCCCTACGACCAATGTCTACTCAGTTTTAGTTAGGCTAGTTAGTGAGTGAGGAGATGGTTTGTAGGCTAAGAAAGGGTAATGACTTTCTCACCTTATCTTGTTTATAAGATAAGCCCTTAAATCAATTTAGTGCAATGTGTGCAAGATATAGAAAAGTAACATTCACAAGCAAATATCACCCAAGAATGTTTCCTAAACTATATGCTATGCATACGTACCTTTTGCTCCAGCACTTTTCAACAGTAATATAAAATGTAAACGAATTAGACACGTGCCTAAATGTAAAGTATAAACAATTTTTAGCATTTAACAAACATTATTTTACTGTTGAGGTTAGAAAATTTGTACAGTGAGACAAACAAGGAAATAAATAGTTACAGAATTTCAGCTTTGCAATGCAGCCAACCTGCAGAAATAAAGGTTGTAGTTAACTCAGTTTGCCAGTGGAATGTAGCAAATCTGAGGGCTTCTGGGCTCTGCTTTCTTGAGCAGAGTCCAGGGTCACGTATATGTCCACTGCAGCAAAATTTTCCTTGTTGTTATACCTGTACACTAGGACAAAGAAGAAAGTTAACTAAAAATATAAATCTAAAAGAGAATATCTTACCGTCCCTCCCCGGCAACGGCTCCAAAATTTGATAGAGATGGGAAAATAATAAAGAAAGAGTTAAAGTTAGAAGGTCTTAGTCTTGTCTCAATGTAACCGTGTAGCAACGGCTAGACGGGTCGATCCATAGGGAAGGATGCGATGGATGATTTTCGGAAAGATTTTCTCTGAAATTAGCTTGGAAAAAAGAGATATTGATTATGAGAATTAGATTTAATCAAGCAAAAAGAATTATAATCTACTAATCATCTACCACAACCAAAGTATTAGTCTAAAAGAGTGGACATCATATTGAATGAAGAATTATCTACCCTAGAGTTTTGATTGAGAATCAAGCAAGATGAGTAAAAATAGTGTAAACCCTAATTAGTGTGCACTAATAAAAATTAAACTATAGTTCATTCCAATTTCAAAGTATAGCATAAGAAAAATCTACTTAAAATTATGCTATCAAAGTATTTAAATATGAACTATGAATAACCATTTAAAAAGTGCAACCCAAATTAGTTAAACTTAATTATTGATTCATCTTCAAGAACACCAATTTAATTTTAGGCTTTCTAACAAGCATAGATGTCAATCAGTTCATCTTTTAAACTAAACTTAGGTTGATCGAGAGATTAGCAAACTATAAGTTTAATTAGTTACTCATATTTTTATTTTTATTTTCAATTTTTATGAATAAGAAAAGTTGCATCAAACTAAAAGAAGAACAGCGAATAAGTTAAAGCAAAAAAAAACTAAATTGAACTTAAAAGCAAGAAGAGTAAAAAGAATAAAGAACATTATTTTATTGGATGTTACTGACCAATTACAAAGCTCCTCTGCTTCTTCAACAATCTTTTTCTCCAAATAAATAATAAAACGAAATAATACAAGAAAATTCAGAAAGAAAAGATGATCTAAAGGACCCCAGACTTGAGCTTCTGAGATCTGCTCCTCTGTTACTCTGCAGGGGTATTTATAGGAGATTTAAGACGTAGAGCCCCAGTACAACTCTCCCACAAAAACGTGTTGCCAGCTCTGTCCATACGGCCACGAAAACGCGACTATACCCGCGTTTCCGCGACAAAAGCGTGGCCAATGGCCACGCGCTTTCTCGCGTGTCCTCCTTTGGTCTATCCATCTGAAAATCTATCCTCAGATCTTGATTTTAGGTTCTGAATTATGAAAATGCGATGATCTCTTTAAATGACTTGGATATCAAGCTATCTCCAAATCCGAATCAAATTCAGATTTTCTGTCTTTTATCTTTATCTTGTAGTGTAAGCAACCAGGTTCAAGTAGAAGTCCACCTCTGTTTTTAATTAGGATAATGATCTATCTTATTCTATCCTTCCCCCTTGATTTGAATAGCAATTAGGAGTCCTACTTAATCCTCCCTCCTCCTCCCCTAGGATTTAAATTAATAATTTAAAATTTAAGTTTAGATTAGGTCAGATAAGATAGAAGCTTCTAAACTACTAAAATAAATCATGCATGTGGGCTTGTGGGCTTTTTGAGCTTTTGGGCTTCATTTATTTATTCTTTAATTACTCAAGGCCTGCACAACACTAAACAATAAAACGTTACGTAGCAGTGCTTTATAAAAGAATAAGTAGGGAAATATGATGATAAATATGCACTTTTGACTACCTATCAGGATTCCTTTGGATGTCACAACAAATTCTAAGAATTTACCGCTGACTACCCCCAGGAAGGATTTGGTGGGGTTCATCTTCAACTGATGTGCCCGCATGATATCAAATATCGTCTTCAGATCTGCTATGTGATCACCCTTAGCACGGCTTTTTACTGCAATGTCGTCGACGTAGCACTCTACTATTTTGTGTATATGCTTGTGAAAAATTGCATTCATAGCTCTCTGGTACGTTGCCCCCGCGTTCTTTAATCTGAAAGGCATGACAGTATAGCAATACACCCCTAATGGCATCCTGAAAGATGTATGCTTTTCATCATCAGGGTACATCTTGATTTGATTGTATCCTGAGAATCCATCCGTAAAGGACATTCTTTCAAAATCACACGTGTTATCGATCATGACATCTGTGATTGGAAGGGGGAATTCATCTTTAGGACAGGCCTCATTTAAATCGCGAAAATCAATTTAAACCCGAATCTTTTCATTTTTCTTGGTAACGGGGATGATATTGGCCACCCAATCAGGGTGTTGTTCCTCCCTGATGAAGCCGGAGTCTATGAGCTTTTTGACTTCCGACTGGATTGCTTTCAGTATTTCTAGATGAAACTATTGCTGCTATTGTTTGACTGGTTTCGCGTTCGAATTAATGTTGAGGCGATGCATAGCCACTTGAGGATTGAGCCAAGGCATATCCTCGTAATTTCAAGCGAAAACATCTACATACTCTCGCACGAAAGATATTAGCTCATCCTTCTCGGAGGGTGATAAGCTTTCGCTTATAAAGATGGGCTTGGGATTAGCCTCATTTTCCAGATTGATCTGAGTGATCTTATCCTCTGTGGGTGGTTCACGTTGCTCGAAGCGAATATCCCAGAGATGTTGGCCCAGAGACCCTTCACTCTAGTTTTGATGATGACTAACTCATGTAATTATAGTTTACTAATAATCTTGTGATATTTAGTTTCAGATATTTGATCAAGATATTAGTAGGTGATTAGCTTCAATAAAGGTGTTTTGGAGCTTTCACATGGTGATTCAAGAGCTCGAGCGTCAAGTTCACATCTAGCACTCGGTTGGAGTCAAGCTTGGGGAATCGCGTTTGGATCAAGTCAACTTGGAGACGGAGTTCTACAAGAAGACATCGGTTTGTTTTAGTATAGTTTGTTTAGATATCATTGTAAAGATTAGATAGCGTGATATGCTCAAGTTCACTACACACACACACACACACTTGTTTTTAAGTTTATTAGTTTTTGGTTTTCAGTTTAACCATTATTGGATTTAATGTCAAAAATATAGATATAATACCTTTCATGTATATTGGATTCTATCCATATACAATATGCTTCAAAGTTGTTTCAATATCATGCTTTTGTATTTGTATAAGTTTTGGAGAAAACGAATTTCCATTTCAAAAATCCTAGTTTCGGAAAATACGGATTTTGGTTTAAGACAAATTTTCAATCTCATAAAAATGGTTCAAATAGTTTGTAATATGTGTTGAATTTTTATCACACATATTTGTATTTCAAAGATCTTATAAGAACTGATTTTTGTGGAATTTATGTGATTTTATGGGATTTATTTGATAATAAAAGCCAAGTTTTTAAATCCTATATTAGGCTGGACTGGCTGTCTGCCGGTCGACCAGTCCGGTCGACCGACGTGCACAGGATGTGCACGCAGCCAGGGCTGGTGCGCCGGTCGACCGGGCGGTCGACCGTCCAGAGAGCTCTGTGTTGGCCCAGAGGCCTTCCACTCTAGTTTTGATGATGACAAAACTCATGGAGTTATATATGCATGGATTAAAGTTAAGCTTCAAGGAAGCTCCCCCTTAACTCATGCATAGCAATAAATATAATAGATATGCAATGTAAGCTCATAAACATGTATGCATAGACATGCATAAAACACATATATTTCTAAAAATGCTCTTGATACCAATTAAATAAAACAAATACTCTTTCAAAACAAGCCATTATATCAAAACAAGCTCTTGATACCAATTTGCAAAATAAAACTAATGAAGCTCTTGATACTAAAAATAAACATGTTCTTCAAATAATGCTTTTGATACTAATTGAACTTTAATAAAAACATAAAACATGCATACTAAAACATGCATATAAACTACAAACTCAAATTCTTCTCCCCCTTTTTGTCAATCATCAACAAAGGGTAAAAGTAAAAACAAAATGTTCTTCCCTTTTTGTTCAAAATAAAGAATCAATAAAGGGGTGACCAATTGAAATAATATCAATTGAAAAGAGTATAAGGATATTTTAAGGAATGCCTATATCAAATGATACCAATTGAAATAAAGGTAAACGAGGCATTGAAACAAGTTGATTAATTGAGATTTGTTTCAAGTCAAACATGTTTATATGAAAACATATATCAAATGAAAACAAAAATCTTGATACCCATTGATAAGTAAACAAATAACATACCAAATGTAAGAAAACAATCTTGATACATATTGAAATTAACCATTACAAATTTTGAATTTTTTTTTGTAAATATTTTCATTTTGAGCATATGATACCAAATTGAAATTTTCAATCATAAAGAATGGGAGTGGAAATCAAATACCAATTGAAAGATGAAATACAAGTTTTCTCCCCCTTTATGAAATACCAAATGAAATAGTGCATAAGCTTGTTTTAGGATACCAATTGAAAACTAATCAATTGAAACATGATAGTCAAAAAAATCAAGCTTTGCATAAACAAATTTGTGCTTAAAGATATAGGGATATAATAAGCACAAATAAAACATATATATGTATGAAAAATTAGATACTAATTGAAATTGATACTCTTTGAAATGCAAGCATACATATACAAAAATATATATGAGTATACAAGAAATGTCAATATTGATACCAATTGAAAGAATCCAATGATACCAATTGAAACAATAATAAGATCAAGTGTATATCTCATATTCCTATCCTCCCAACACATGCACATGTTTAAAATGATTTTCAATGTAAAGCATACATAGGCATGGTCTCCCAACCAACCGCCTGTGGAAGGTAGGGTTTTCAAAAATAGGTTTGAAAATATAGTTTGTTTGAAAAACTCTACCAAAGCGAAGAACACGAACTAGTTATGAAAAAATTGTTAACTAGTACGAAATCTTTCAAGTAAGGAACAAGACAAAATTATTTTTCATGAAACACATGTAATTCACATGATCACTAAACACTCAAAATTGTTTTATGCATGTTGATGCATATTCATGTTTAATATTCATTGCATATATTTATTGTTTATTGCTATGCATAGTTAAGGGGAGCTTCCTTGAAGCTTAACTTTAATCCATGCATATATAACTCCATGAGTTTTGTCATCATCAAAAAGGGGGAGATTGTTGGCCCAGAGGCCTTCCACTCTAGTTTTGATGATGATTAACTCATGTAGTCATGTGTACTAATAATCTTGTGATTTTAGTTTCAGATCTTTAACCAAGATGTTAGTAGGTGATTAGCTTCAACAAAAATGGTTTGGAAGCTTTCACATAGTGATTCAAGAGCCCGAGCGTCAAAGATCATATATAGCACTCTTTGGAGTCAAGCTCGGTGGATCACGAAGTTTTGGATCGAGTCGGCTTGGAGACGGCGCTCTACAAGAAGACATCGGTACCTAGTTTAGTTTGAGTTTTAGATCCATTTGTAAATATTAGAATAGTATGATATGCTCAAGTTCACAACACACACGTTTCATGTTTTGAATATTGATTTTCGATTTTTCCGTTTTTGGTTTAACCGATCTTGGTTTCATGAATAGATAGATCAAAACAAGTTTAAATGGTTTTATGTATAGTAGATTCATTCTATATACATGCATGCTTAACTTCCTAGACAAACTTAGTTTTGACTTACTTATTCATGTGTTTTATGTTTTGGTATTTTTAACAAAACATATTTTGCAATTAAAGTCAAAAACATGGAAATATATATGTTTCATGTATATAGGATTATATCCATATACATCTTGCCTAAATGTTGTTTAATACCATGTTTTTGTATTTGGATGAGTTTTGGACAAAACGTATTTTCAATTCAAAAATTCAAGTTTTAGAAAATACAGTTTTTGGTTTTTGGCAAAATTTCTATAACACAAAAATAGTTCAAAATGTTTGAGATTTTTGTTAAAATTTTTAACACAAGTTTGTATTTCAATGAAAAATGATAAAACTATTGTTGTGGAATTTTAGAGATTTTATGGGAATTTTTAGGATTAAAAATTACATGTTTTTCTGAACAAAACTGCTGCTGCCAGGCTAGGTCGGTCGACCGGACGGTCGACCGTACCAAGTAGCGGTCGACTGTAGAGGACGACTGACGTGCACGAATACGTGCACGCTGGCTTACCCATATGCCGGTCGACCGACTGAGAGCAGGTTGCTCTCGGGTTGCTCCTGGTCGACCGAGCGGTCGACCGAGAAGAGAGCCATTGCTCTCTGTATCTGGGTCCGGTCGACCGGGCGGTCGACCGGTAGCTGCCAGCGGTCAAAAGTGACCGTTGGCCGGTCGACCGTCCGGTCGACCGGTAGTTTATTTTTGGCAGAATTTGCTGTAACGGCTATATTTTTCTAGGGGCTATAAATACCCCATTAATGGCCTGTTTTCTCTAAGAATTTTTTAGACGAAATTTCTGAGCTTTCTCTGGTGTTTAAACAAGTTTTAAAAAAAGTTTCTTTGTGCTAAAAAGATCAATCTTATTGTTTTAAAGTGTTTTAATATTTCAAAGAAAAATAGTCTTTTGGGAATTTGTTTTGGTTCTATCATTCTATATCTTTGTGGTGATTTCCCAAGTGATTTTTCTTTGTTTAAACACTTTGTTTTTTCACACTTGAGCTACATCTACTATCTTATTCTATAGGATCCTTGTGTAGGAAAAGAGATTGTTTGTGGTTGTTAGACCACCAAGTTGTAAACCCAATCATTGCTTGGCTTTGTGCCTTTCCCTCATTGTGTTGAGGAGGTTGTGCATTTGGGTTGTATCCCTCAAGGTGTGAGGTGATCCTTGTGTTGCTTTGTGCTAATCTCTCAAGTTGTGAGGTGATTGTTTGTTGGCTTGGTGTAGTGCCTCAAGGAGGAGGTTGTGTTTGTAAAGAGAGGAGTTGTGTACTCCTTGTGATTGTATTGCCCCAAATCCTCGATGGAGGTTCCCTTTGTGGGAGTCCTGTGTGGACAAGCTAGTAGAGTTGAAATCCTTCTGTGTGAAGGCGGGGATGTAGAGCTGGGTGCTCGAACCTCGAAACATATCTTGTTGTTTGCGCTTGATCCCTTGACTCTTACTCTCTCTTTACTTTGTGCCTTGCATCATCTCATAATTATCATTCATATTTATATGCTTGGCTTGTGTGTGCATCTCTAGTTGGTTGCATTTGTGTAATTGCAATTAGTTTTTAAATTCCGCATTAAGTTCTCTAGATTAGCATTATCACCTATTCACCCCCCTCTAGGTGATTTCACTCTGCTCTGTGGAAATGGCCCCGGTCGACCGGGCCGGTCGACCGGCAGAGAGCTCTGCTCTCTGTATCCAGTCTCGGTCGACTGGGCCAGTCGACCGAAGGCACAACGGTTAGAAATCTGACCGTTGGGGCCAGTCGACTGGGCGGTCGACCGGAAGGGCAAATCTGCCCTTTCCAGCTGCCAACGGGCAGATTCATTTGGGTTATAAATACCCCCCCATTTGAGTTGGTTTTCAACAAGTTTTTCAAGAGCAAAATTCTCATTCTTTCTAGTGTTTTATTACAAGTTTTCAAAAGAGTTTTTAGAGCCAAAAGATTTTATCTTTATTTGTTTTAAAGGGTTGGAAAAATCAAGAAAAGGAGAAGTCTTTGGGATTAATTTTTGATCTTCATTTCCATTATATTCTAGAAGTTTTCCCAAGAGTTTTTCTTTGTGTTTTTGATTTCCAAACTCTTTATTTTCTCACACTTGAGCTTATCTATCTATCCTATCTATAGGATCTTGTTTAGTGAGAAAAGATTTGGGTTGTGGTCTTTGTGATCACCTTGTGTTGTAAACCTCATTTCCTTGTTGTTGGTATCCCTCTAGTGTAGAGGTGATTGTGGAGGTTGAGTTAGAATCCCTCTAAGTGTATAGGTGATTGTGGTTGCGTGGCCTTGAGCCTAATCCCTCTAGTAAGAGGTGGATTGTTATTTGGCTAAGTGCCTATCCCTCATTTGTGAGGTTGTTGATATTGTGTTGGTTTGTGCCTTGCCTCTAGTGAGAGGTTGTAATTGTTGGAGAGAGGAGTTGTATACTCTCAAATTGTATTTACTCAAATCCTCAGTGGAGGTTCCCTATGTGGGAAGTCCTGTGTGGACGAGTTAGTGGAAATTCTTCTGTGTGAAAGCGGGGACGTTGAGTTGTGTGCTCGAACCTTGAAACATATCTCAGTGTTTGCGTTTGATTCACTTTCTCTAACTCTCTCTCTTATTTTGTGCATTGCATCTTATTGTCATATCATATATACATGCTTGGTTTGATTGTGTGCCCATACTTGTGTTTAACCAAGAGAGCTTCATATAGCACCTCAACTCTTATTTAGAGGAATCAAGAGAAGTTAGTCTAGAGCCCTTCACCGGAAATTCGGCTACACTCTTTGGTTACACTAAGTGTGTTGTAATTAGTTTTTAAATTCCGCATTATTTATCATAGATTAGCCTTACACCTATTCACCCTCCCTCTAGGTGTACTTTCAATTGGTATCAGAGCCTACGCTCCTGATATTAGGTTTAACCACCTAGGAGTGTGATCTTGATTGCTAATCTAGATTTGCATTTGCACACTTGTATTGTTTACACACACTCATGGACTTCATGACCCCACCTATGTTTGATACTTCCAACATTGTTGTTTGGAAGGCTAGGATGTCCATGTACCTAAAAACCCTAGGTTTGCATGTTTTCCTTGCCGCTACCAAGAAATCTTATCTTGGTAATAGCAAGCATATAGAGGCCAATGCACAAGCCCTAACGGCACTTAGAAGCACGCTTAATAAAGAATATCTTATGTTGGTTTCTCATTGTGATTCCGCTTTTGCAGTGTGGAACACTTTGACCTCCTCTGAGCTTCAAACGCCAAACATTATGGAGAAGGAATCTAGTGGAGAAGAATCCGAACAACGTTGCTACATGGTCCAAGGAATGACTCCCTTGACGTATATTCGGAATCTCAACTAGATGATTGTGCTAGTTCTTCTAGCGATGATTATGTTGATGCTGATGCTTTGAATGAAGAACTTTCTATTGTTTGTGAAAAATTGCTAGAAAAATATAAAATTTTGAAAAAGAAAAGTTTTGAACTTAACAAAGAAAATAAGGTTTTATGTTCAAAACTTGATTTGGCTTTGAAAGAGAAGGTAGAGATTTCTAATGAAAGGGACTCACTTAAATCCCAACTTGATCTTGCCCTAAATGAAAACAAGATTTTGAAAAATAAAAATGATTGCAATGTCATTTTGAAGAAAAATGAGGATTTAACTTCAAAACTTGATTTTGTTATAAAAGAAAATGAATCTTTGAAAAAGAAAATTTCTTCTATTTCAAAAGAGCTAGATTTGTTTTCAAAGAAAAATACTACTTTGTAAAATGATATTGATTCACATGTTTACCATGCTAGTGTAGCTTCATCATCTAACTCATCTATTGCATGCACCATCTCTTCTATAATTGAAAATGATATTTGTATGCTTAAGAAGAGTGTTGATTGTTTGGGCTCCACATTGAGCCAATGTGCCATGAACCACACACGTTTGGAATCTATGTTTCGAAAGAAACATGTTCCTCCTATGCATGCACACAAAACACGGCATACACATGCTCCTTATGTTCATACACACAACATTATGAATGCTCATATGTACACTTGTACACATTGTGGACGTAAGGGCCACCTTGCTAAGTTTTATTATGATAGAATATATGATGCAAATTTAGCAAATAAATTTGTTTGTGTTAGGAAAGGAGCTAATCCCCATGGACCCAAAAGAGTATGGGTGCCAAAATCCACCCCTACTTTATTTGATATAGGTGTGGGCTCTCACTTGACGTGAGAGTGATGGTGCCTTGAGGTGGATGCGTTCCGAGCTAAACGGTGACTATTTTGGATGTAGCACTTTCAAGGGGAGTTTGGTGGGAGGACCACTATGGTTTGAAGACATAGAGATGTGCCCTCTTGGTTTTAGTAACGATTGTTCGGAAGGATTAATTGTATTGAGAAAGGGTTTAGAGTAAACCGTTGATGTCCGTGTACCGATGATCAAGAACTTCGAATGTATATGCAAGTTCACTTTACTCCTTCCGAATCACCGTTCGTAGCATAAGCTAGGATGGGTCGTATCCGCAGGGAGGGTTCGCAATAGAAACATTCAAGGTTTTTATATTGAAATTTTAGTGAAGAAAAACGAAGGTTCTTCTTTGTTTTAAGAAATAAAAAACAAAACGATGTGGAAAGTGAGTGGAAAATCTTTGGTGGATGTGTAAAGGAAAAGAAGAAACGAAAATAAAGATGGAAGAAAAACAGAGATATTTGAAAAGAGAAAGTTTTCAGAAGAGAGGTTTTTTAAGTATGATAGAAAGAGAAGCCATGACTAACTAACATTCTAATTTACTAACTTACTACTCTCGTTGGGTGATGCATGCGTCATATTGATTCATCGGCAATGGTATGTCTTACTTTGCCAAGTCCTTGTATTGTCCCATGTCGAGGGTGTTTCTCATCTAGACTAGGCTAGTTGCCTCCTTGAATCATTAGCTCCCTAAATAGATTTTCAACAATGGAACAAGGATAGTCACTGTTAAGGATGCTAAGAAACATGCAAGATTCATTAGTCCATTAAAGCTATAATAAAGCGAGCATGAAATAAGAAACTTGTAGTGTAGTCATTAGCATAATGAAGTGCTCCATCTTCATGTTCCATCAAGGCACTTATTCTGAAGACAAGGCTCTAAGTGAGGCTCACATGAATCATATAGAGGGGAAACATAGCATTTGCAAAGAATGGAAAGTAACTCATCTTCATTGGGGGTAAGATGATAGACTTGTAATTTGCAAGACTAAAAAGAATAAAGCATCCAATGAATCATATAAGTTAGCAATCACCCAAGAGTTAGTAGTTAGTAAAATTAAAAGTTAGTTAGTCATGTTAATGAATTAGCTAGACATGGGAATAAAGAACAAGCAACAGTCCATTGTAGAAATTAAATAGAAGAAAGTAAAAGCTTAAAGAAAATAATGTACTAGAATAAGAAAAGATTGGAAGATTGAAAGCTTAATCCTTGTATTGCGTTGTCACCTTCTCCAATTACAAAGATCGCTCACTCTCACCTCTCTTTTCTGGATTCTAGAAGGAGAAAAAGAAAATTACATAAGAGACTAAAAGAAAACCTTAGAGAAATCTTAACAATTTCCCTATAAACAATGCTCTTTTCTCCTCCTGATTACAGAGGCCCTAGGGTCTATTTATAGTCTTCATGAGAAGAGGCCATCCCACCTCAGCCTCCGGATCAAACGCTGAAGTAACGGCCAGAAGATTGCCGCGGTCCCGCGGCATGTGCCGCGTTTCCGTGTCCGTATCTTGGCCGCTGCGCTAGCAGATTTTTGTGCCTTTCTGTTGTATCTCGTATCCCTAGCTGGATCTTCTAGAAACTAAGAATACGCTTTGGATCTGTTCAGTCCTGGGCTTTCCTCTTGTGGGCTTCTAAATGATTCTTTAATTCCTCAAAAATCATAATTGTTGGGCCTCCTTCTCCATTAAACATTGGACCTGAAAAAAGAGAGAAAAAAGCAATAAAAATTCAATATTTATTCAGATAAAGCATAGCATGGTGGTAGAAAATGATGCATAAATGACTCCAATCACACCCCCATACCTAGCTTTTGCTCGTCCCTGAGCAAATAAGCAAAGAGAAAAATCCTAACTAAATTATTACACCACTTCGTAGGTGACACGATTGAATTGAGCTCGTGCAACAAGCCTTTAAACCTCTACGTTACCCTAGAGGAGGAGTGTTGTCTCCTGAGGATTTTCAGCGGATTACACCCACAAAATCCCAAAGAAAAAGAAAATGTTAGTGAAAAAGAGAAATATTTTATTATGATCCATTTTCTTCAAGAATTTCGGTGATCTATCGGTTTCGGCTTATTCTAAACTTTTCCTTCTTTTTATAAGTTTCCATTTGAAATCTTGTTTTCAATTTAGGTTAAGTTTCTAAGATTAGAGAGAAAATTGGATTTTGTATCAGGCCTAACACATATACATATGTATGAGGGATTTTTCTTAGACTTTAGTTCATTTGTTCACATATATAATAAATAAATATATATATATATTATTTATTTTTTATATTATTTTATATATTATATATTTACATTTTCTTAGCTTCATTAGGCTTTCTAATTTACCCGTGTAGCGAGCCTTTTACCGATAACTCCTAGACCAGATGGTCTTAGGGCACTAGATGAAGATACATCCCTAAGATTCAAGGTCTCGAGTAAACTAGGCCACGAATGCTAAGGACTCAATCACTTTTAGGCGTGACTGATCATGCTTCTTAAGGCACAACCAACCAGCTTAATTAGTGATCAAGTTTTATTTATGATTTATTTTTTTTATATATTTATGTAAACAAAGTCACTAAGTCCTTGATTAATCCCTCAACATGCAAATGTATATAGTGGTTAGAAAAAATTCAAAATCTAGCTATCTTTTCTATTCTTTTCTTTCTTAACCTAAAGATCCAACAAAATTTCTTATTCGACTTATATTAAGAAATCTTAGTTTAGAATTTCCTTAATACCTAAGATCAAGTTAATTCTTTTCAAAAAAAGGATCAAATTTTTTTTCTTTTATATATATATATATATATATATATATATATATATATATATATATATATAATATATATATATATATATATATATATATATATATATATATATAAGAAACGAGAAACCTAGAAATCTAAAAGAAAATGTCTAGAAAAATCCTATGTTAGTAAGAAAAGAGAAACCTAAGAAATCTAAAAGAAAGATCAAAATTTTTTTTATCTTTTCTTTTCTTTTCTTTTTTTTATAAGAAAAGAGAAACCTAGAAATCTAAAAGAAAAAGTCTAGAAAAATCCTATGTTAGTATCGAGATTGCAGAGAGCAATCTGTGATGGTAGCAGAGGTGTAGATGGTAGATCCTTGAATGTCAGACTGTCGCGACCACAGAGAAATTTGGCCGCGCTCCAGGGAAGTCGAAGGTGCCGCAGATGCGCGGTAATTGCCGTGAAAACGCGGCTTTGTAGAGGGAGCAGAGGATCGAAAAAAATTGGATGGGCGACACTGCTGTGCTCGCGTAAGATCTGAGATTGAAAATAGGGGAATGAAGAGAACACGGGATGAGGGATATTTATAAGGGGCTGAGAAGGACGGAATCCCCAAATTGCCCAAGTGAAAACTAGGAATTTACAACCCTAGGTTATTTAGAAAGAAAAGGGAGTGTAGGAAGAGATAAAAAAAAACCTAGGTGATATTTAGCACCTAAGTCCCTATTATTTTGTTTTTTTATTTACAAAGGAGGTTCCAAAATGATTTACAGGAGACATCGGGAAAAGTGTGAAATTACGTGGTCACATATAGACTGGGTCACAAAGACCCAGTTCAATAACATTGTGTGACTCAGACTCCGTGGTGAAAAATGGCTTTAGGCGTTGACCGTTGACTTTGAAAGTGTTGCCATCTTTGGGATCAAAAATTTCAATGGCACCATGAGGAGAGACGTTCTGGACGATGTAAGGGCCTGACCACCTGGTTTTTAGTTTACCAGGAAAAAGGTGGAGTCTAGTGTTGTACAACAAAACTTTTTGTTCTGAGACAAAACTTTTCCTATGAATTGATTTATCATGGAAAACCTTAGCTCTCTGTTTAGATATCCGAGCGTTATCGTATGCATCATTTCGTAGCTCTTCTAACTCGGATATCTGCAGTTTTCTCAAATCACCGGCTTTGTCTAAGTCCAAATTCAGCTGTTTTAGTGCCCACATAGCACGGTGCTCTAACTCCACAGGCAAATGGCAGGGTTTTCCAAATACAACTCGATATGGAGACATACCGAGGACAGTCTTGTAGGCGGTCCGATATGCCCATAGGGCATCAATGAGTTTGATGGACCAATCCTTACGATTTTGTCTGACAGTTTTCTCCAATATCAGTTTAACTTGTCTGTTGGTGACCTCCACTTGCCCGTTCGTCTGAGGGTGATAGGTTGTGGATAATTTATGAGAGATGGAGTACTTCCGCATTAGGGCTTCAAAAGCCCAGTTGCAGAAATGACTCCCGTTGTCACTAATTATCGCACGGGGGGCTCCGAAGCGAGAAATGATGTTTTGACGTAAAAACTTGATGACCACTTGGTTATCATTTGTCCTAGTTGGAATAGCTTTAGCCCATTTTGAAACGTAGTCTACGGCCACCAAAATGTATTGGTTGCTATAAGACAGAGGGAAGGGTCCCATGAAGTCGATGCCCCACAAATCAAAATTTTCTACCTCAAGGATCGGTGTAAGGGGCATCATGTCTTTATGTGTGATTCGACCCGTCATTTGACATCTGGCACAGAGCTTGCAGAAAGTATAAGCGTCCTTAAAGAGAGTGGGCCAATAGAACCCACTCTGAAGGACTTTCTCAACAGTCTTTCATGGACCAAAGTGTCCACCACAAGCCAGCTCGTGACAAAATGTCAATACGCTATGATGTTCATCCTCAAAAAGACACCTTCTAATTATCTGGTCAGCGCAATATTTGAATAAATACGGTTCATCCCAAAAGAAAAACCGTACTTGTTTCATAAAGCGATACTTGTCCTGACCTGACCAATTTGAAGGTGTTTGCCCGGTTGCAAGATAGTTTGCTATATCACATACCAGGGCTCTTTACACATCGTAAAGATGTGTTCGTCAGGAAAGTCTTTATTGATAGGTAAAGTCTCAATTGGTACATTAGGAATTCTCGAAAGGTGATCTGCCACCACATTTTCAACGCCCTTTTTGTCTTTAATTTCCAAATCAAACTCTTGCAAAAGAAGTATCCATCGAATCAGTCTGGCCTTTGCATCCTTCTTTTACATTAAGTATCTAAGGGCGGAGTGATCAGTGAAAATCGTTGTCTTAGATCCTAGTAGGTATTGGCGAAATTTTTCCAACGCAAACACAGCTGCTAAAAATTCCTTTTCAGTTGTCGTGTAATTTAGTTGGGCCTCGTTAAGCGTCCTACTAGCATAGTAAATCACGTGTTGCCTGTTATCAGTACGTTGTCCGAGAACGCGCTTATGGCATAATCAGAGGCATCACACATGATTTCAAAAGGCCTAGTCCAATCAGGCACTGAGATTATTGGCGCCGAAACAAGTCTGTATTTAAGCTCCTCCCAAGCTTGTAGACACTCTTTATCAAAATTGAAGGGTACATCTTTTCCTAAGAGATTTGTTAAAGGTCTAGCAATTTTGCTAAACCTTTGAATAAATCTTCTATAGAAGCCAGCGTGCCCTAAAAATGATCTAATGTCTTTTAAGCATTTTGGCTCAGGGAGCTTTGATATAACGTCCACTTTCGATCTATCAACCTCCATTCCTTTGTTTGAAACTTCATGCCCTAGGACAATTCCTTGCTTGATCATAAAGTGACACTTCTCCCAATTGAGTGTCAAGTTTTTCTCCATGCATCGTTGTAAAACTAACTTAAGATGGTGCAAGCATTGTTCAAAGGAATCACCATAAATGGAAAAATCATCCATGAAAATCTCCAAAAATTTTCCACCATGTCAGAAAAAAGACTAAGCATGCAATGTTGAAACGTTGCACAGGCCGAAGGGCATTCTTCGGTATGCAAATGTTCCAAAGGGATAGGTGAAGGTAGTCTTGTCTTGATCCTCGGGAGCGATAGGGATTTGATTGTATCCTGAATATCCATCCAGGAAACAGTAATACTCATGTCCAGCTAGTCTCTCGAGCATTTGATCTATAAACGGAAGGGGAAAGTGGTCTTTACACGCGGCAGCGTTTAATTTTCGGTAATCAATACAGACTCGAATCTTCGTTGGAAGACGAGTTTGTACTAATTCTTTCTTATCGTTTTCTACCACGGTAAACCCGGCTTTCTTTGGCACAGCATGGACTGGACTAACCCACTGGCTATCGGATATGGGATAGATGATCCCATTGTCTAATAGCTTCAATTCAGCTCTAACAGCCTGATCGGGTTTAGTCTACGTTGTGGGTCACGTTTAGGTTTTGCATCTTCCATCAAATGAATCCGGTGTTGCACAATGGATGGACTGATTCCCTTTATATCAGCTATGGTCCAACCAATGGCTTCTCTATTTTTCCTTAATACTACAAGAAGATCCTCTTCCTGTTGTTCCGTAAGATGGGACGCAATTATCATGAGAAATGCTTCCTTTTCACCCAAGTACTGATACTTGAGACGACTAGGAAGAACCTTAAGCTCGGAAGAGGGCACTTGATCTATCAATGGTTGTTCCTTGTGTAAGGGAAGGATAGGGGCGGCATCTGTTGCCCACTCCACTGTGGATTCAATTATTTGATCAAGGTTGAAGTCATCAGACTCCAATTCAAATTCTCTATCAGACTCATATTCAATCTCCACTTCATGTTCACTTGCTAATCCCTCGATCAAGTTCACTTCAAATGACTCATTATCCAAATCTCGAGGTTGTTTTCCCAGGTGGAAAACATTTACCTCTTTTGTCTTATCTCCAAAAGTTAGACGCATTGATCCATTCCTACAGTTGATGATTACATTTGCAGTGACTAGGAAGGGTCGTCCTAGAATAACAGGTGTCTGAGCTTTGGGATTATGTACGGGTTGCGTCTCTAGAACAATGAAATCTACGGGGTAAATGAATTCCCCGACCCGAATGAGAACATCTGTAATCTCCCCCTTTGGAATCTTTACAGATCGATCAGCCAGTTGTATAGTAACTCTGGTTGGACGGAGGTCGCCTAACCCGAGTTGCTGATGCACAGAGAAAGGAAGAAGATTGATGCTGGCTCCGAGATTAAGTAATACCCTATTTATCGTAGGCTGTCCTATAATACAAGAAATAGTTGGACTCCCTGGGTCTTTATATTTCACAGGAATTGGCCCAGTTAGCAACTCACTTATATTAGAAGCAAGGAAGACCTTCTTTGGGACATTTGTTTTCCTTTTCTTAGTGCACATATCTTTTAAGAACTTGGCATATGAGGGGACTTGTCGTATGGCATCAAGAAGAGGTACATTGATCTGGACCTGATTAAACATTTCTCTAATTTTCTCCATTTGAGCATTAGTCTTTTGGTTTGCTAGCCTATTAGGGAATGGTACAATAGGCTTATATGGTTGCTCATCTGCTTTGTCTTTATTATTCGATTTGAAGGTTGAAGGTTGTGAACTTGAAGATGGATCATTTTTAGTTGGTGGTACTAGAACAGAAGATGTTGACACTGATTTATTCGGAACAGGATGACTAGAAACCTGATTGTCTATCTGCTTTCCAGATCTCAAAATATGAACAGTATTACACTGACTTGGACCTATGTCTTCAGCTTCATGAATAGGGAAGGGGTTCTTAGGATTGGGCACTGGCTGGCTTGGCAATGTTCCCTTTTGTCTTTCATTCAATGAGCTAGCCAGTTGACCTATCTGAACCTCTAACCTATTAATAGCCTGATTGTGGGTGTTCATCATTGAGGCCTGGGTTTTAGATAAGGTTTCAATCATTCTTTCCAAATCTGATAATTTTTTATCAGGATGATTTTGTGTTTGTTGTTGCTGATATGTGGGCTGGAAGTTATGTTGGAAGCTTGTTTGGAAATTTGTGGACTCTGTTGGAAACTGGGTTGATGAGACTGAGCAGGATATTGGTGTGAAAATGATGGTCTTGGTTGCTTATGACCAGACTGACTCCAAGAAAGGTTTGGATGGTTCCTCCATCCCGGGTTGTATGTTTTGGAGTATGGATTGTAGTTAGGTCTGGTGTATGCTGCATTCATATTCTCAGGGTACATTTGAGCTTGGTAGACGGGACACTCCTCAAACAGGTGGTTGAGAGCATGGTAGTAGGTACAACTCAGGTTGATCACAGGTGGTGGGTTGACCTGATTCACAGAGTTTGGTTCCCTAGCCTCGAGCAGTTCTAGCCTTTTCATCAATTGAGTTATCTTTGCCTCGGTAGCTATAGAGGATTCAATCGAATGCATACCAGCTCTGGAAGTGGTGGGATTGGTTTTCTCAGGACAAGACTCCCACTAAATGGTTTTTCTGCTAAAGCTTCAAAAAGATCCCAACCCTGGTTCTCATCTTTCTTTAAAAATTTCCCTTGACACATAGTCTCGAGGAGTGTCTTCGTTTGGTAATCTAGTCCGTCATAGAGAATTTGGCACTGTCGCCACTTCTCTATGCCATGATGAGAACATTGGGCTAATAAATCTTTAAACTGTTCAAAATACTTCCAAAATGGTTCACTTGATTCCTGCTTAAACTGCATTATGTTTTTTCTGATGAGGGCCATTTTATGAATGGGATAGAATTTCTTAAGAAAACTTTGACAAATTCATCCCATGTTGAGATAGAACTGGCAGGCAGATTGTATAGCCACTTCTTGGCTATATCCTTAAGCACAAAGGGAATGAACCTTAATCTAACAGCGTCTTCCCCCAGTTGGGGAATTCTCATCATCAAGCATACTTCTTCAAACTCACGAATGAAGAAATATGCGTCCTCGGATTCTAGGCCATGAAATCTTGAGAGTGTATTTATAAATTGTGGTTTAAGCTCAAAATTGTTTCCATTGGCTTCGGGTAAAAGAATGCATGAAGGAAGTGAAGTGCGAATGGGGTAGAACTTGTCTTGGAGAGAAGTATTGTTAGCCATGATTGGAATTGTGTCAGGAAGTGGTGTTTGTGTAAGTGTAGAAGTCCTAACAAGTCTTGCTGAAATTGGGTCCCGATACCACTCTTGCATGCACAATCACAGACAACGTTCACCAAGCAATCAAGCGACAAAAGAAAAATAACAAATAAGAAAAAGGAAAAACAATCACAAGCTATCTAGGAAATCTGGACCTAGACGACTCCTAACTATTCGATGAACCGAAGAAGGTTATTGCTCGAGTCAGACCACAGCTAATCAGCCAGGTAGAGGCAAGATTGGTGGGAGGTATCCGCGCAGAAGCGACGGGCCTAATTAAGCCAAACCACCAGCCTTCGGGGTTTCGCCCCTCAATCCCCAACCTTAGACACTGATTTGACTGGAGTGTGAATCAAAAATAATTTCCAACCTCAGCTGATCTCTTAACGAGTCCGGATGTCCCTAGGGGCCAACGTCTATCAATATTTATTAAAAAGCTTGAGATTGTGAGTGTTTGGAATCTAATTTTTGGGCCAAGGAAGGGTGATTAAATCCCCATCTTATCTTGTTATTAGGTGGTGCCCTTAAGATCAGTTTGTGCAAGTGTACAAGATATGCAAACAAGATTCACTCAAAGCGATGTAAATCAACCAAGAGATGAGTCCTATTCTAAATGCAATGCGAACGTACCTTGCTCCAGCACTCTTCAACAGTAAAGTAAATGAATTGAAAAACACGTGCCTAAAATGCAAACGTCTAATCATTTTTTTGAACTTTTTCAACAAATGTTTTACTGTTGGTTTATTAGCAGGCTCCTGGTGATGGCATATAAGAAATAAAGTTTGCAGAAAATTATAATTTTCCAAAGCAAGCAGCCCTGCAAAAAGCCAGTCAGTAGTGAACTCCTTTTTGCCGCGGATCCGCGACCAGAGCCAAGGAAACGCGACAATCCAGAGGGTGCTTGGTCTCTGCTTTCTAGAACAGAGGCTCAAGACCACTTATATGTTACTGCAATCTTTTTTCCTACTTTCCCTGACCTGTAACCTGCAACAAAGAAGAAAAATTCGTTTTAGTTCCAAAAATTCAACAAAAACTGTTACCCTCCCCGGCAACGGCGCCAAAAATTTATTTAGAAGGATTAATTGTATTGAGAAAGGGTTTAGAGTAAACCGTTGATGTCTGTGTACCGATGATCAAGAACTTCAAATGTATATGCAGGTTCACTTTACTCCTTCCGAATCATCGTTCGTAGCATAAGCTAGGACGGGTCGTATCCGCAGGGAGGGTTAGCAATAGAAGCATTCAAGGTTTTTATATTGAAATTTTAGTGAAGAAAAACGAAGGTTCTTCTTTGTTTTAAGAAATGAAAAACAAAACGATGTGAAAAGTGAGTGGAAAATCTTTGGTGGATGTATAAAGGAAAAGAAGAAACGAAAATAAAGATGGAAGGAAAACGGAGATATTTGAAAAGAAAAATTTTCAGAAGAGAGGTTTTTTAAGTATGATGAAAGAGAAGTCATGACTAACTAACATTCTAATTTACTAACTTACTACTCTCGTTGGGTGATGCATGCCTCATATTGATTCATCGGCAATGGTATGTCTTGCTTTGCCAAGTCCTTGTATTGTCCCATGTCGAGGGTGTTTCTCATCTAGGCTAGGCTAGTTGCCTCCTAGAATCATTGGCTCCCTAAATAGATTTTTGACAATGGAACAAGGATAGTCACTGTTAAGGATGCTAAGAAACATGCAAGATTCATTAGTCCATCAAAGCTATAATAAAGCGAGCATGAAATAAGAAACTTGTAGTGTAGTCATTAGCATAGTGAAGTGCTCCATCTTCATATTCCATCAAGGCACTTGTTCTAATGACAATGCTCTAAGTGAGGCTCACATGAATCATATGGAGGAGGAACATAGCATTTGCAAAGAATGGAAAGTAACTAATCTTCATTGGGGGTAAGATAGACTTGTAATTTGCAAGACTAAAAAGAATAAAGCATCCAATGAATCATATAAGTTAGCAATCACCCAAGAGTTAGTAGTTAGTAAAATTAAAAGTTAGTTAGTCATGTTAATGAATTAGCTAGACATGGGAATAAAGAACAAGCAACAGTTCATTGTAGAAATTAAATAGAAGAAAGTAAAAGCTTAAAGAAAATAATGTACTAGAATAAGAAAAGATTGGAAGATTGAAAGCTTGATCCTTGTATTGCGTTGTCACCTTCTCCAATTATAAAGATCGCTCACTCTCACTCTCTCTTTTCTGGATTCTAAAAGGAGAAAAAGAAAATTACATAAGAGACTAAAAGAAAACCTTAGAGAAACCCTAACAATTTCCCTATAAACAATGCTCTTTTCTCCTCCTAATTACAGAGGCCCTAGGGGTCTATTTATAGTCTTCATGAGAAGAGGCCATCCCACCTCAGCCTCCGGATCAAACGCTGAAGTAACAGCCAGAAGATTACAGCGGTCCCGTGGCATGTGCCGCGTTTTCGCGTCTATATCTTGGCCGCTGCGCTAGCGGATTTTTGTGCCTTTCTGTTGTATCTCGTATCCCCAGCTGGATCTTCTAGAAACTGAGAATATGCTTTAGATCTGTTCAGACCTGGGCTTTCCTCTTGTGGGCTTCTAAATGATTCTTTAATTCCTCAAAAATCATAATTGTTGGGTCTCCTTCTCCATTAAACATTGGACCTGAAAAAAGAGAGAAAAAAACAATAAAAATCCAATATTTATTCAGATAAAGCATAGCATGGTGGTAGAAAATGATGCATAAATGACTCCAATAAACGATCTCTAACTCCCATTTATGTTTACATGCTTTTATTATTGATTTTAGCATGTTTTGATGTTTCATGATTATTATGATAAATGCCATGATAATTAGATTGGTGACATACATGTATAGTATTTGAGTTACACCCATGTTCAGATGGATTATTACTTTTGTTTTCTCACTTTAGTTTAGCTATCATGTATATCATGACTTTAAACATGTGCATTCATATAATGATCATATTTATGTTTTGTTTTGAGCTTCATGTTTTGATTACATGTTTAAAATGTAGTTTTTATTAAAACTTGTGTCAATACTTGTACAACTAGTAAGCCACAAATTGATTATTATATGTTTGTACTTGATTGCTCATTTGTACCCATTAGATGTACTAGTATAGCCTATTTTTGATGATTCATGTATTTTGACTTGTATTCTCTATTTTTTTGCATGTTTTCATGTTTGTGTTTAAACTTCATGTATATGTCTATTTTGTCTAAACTAATAGTTATACATATACATCCTTGAGCCACTTGCCTTCATGCATATATTTTTGTGGACTCATTCATGTTTGGATATGTATGTATGCTCTAGTTTGTACAAAACATAGATATGCCTTGAAGTTTAAATTATTTTGATGAAAATTAAATTTTAATGATTTTCATGTTTTCGTTTATAAAGAAATTTCACAATGAGCTTATTGCCTATTTTCATGACTTTATCTTTCACATTATACTTATACACTCACATCATTCTTGTTTACTCATGATTTATTTTCATGAGACTATATGTGCTTATAGACCTTTGAGTGTTTGATAATCATATGATTTTCATGTTTCATGGATATTCTCTTGTTTTATTCCTTACTTGAAGGATTTCGTACTAGTTTGCAATTTTATCATATATCTAGTTGCGTATTCTTAATTTTGGTAGAGTTTTCAATTGTGCTAAAACTATTTTTAAATTTATCTTTGAAAATCCCTACCCATCTATGGGTGGTTGGTTAGGCGACCATGCCTTGTATGCATTATTGAAAATCAATTTAAACATGTGCATGAAATGGGTGGTAGGGAGTATGAGTTATACACTTGATTCTCATTGTATTTTCAATTGGTATCACAATTAATATTTATTTTATATACTCATATTTGTTTCTATATATGTATGCCTCAACTTCAAACAATATCAATTTAGATTGGTATTTATATTTTCATACATATATATGTATTTTGATTGTGCTTAATATACCTTTATATCTTTGAGCCCTAATTTTGCTATGCTAAGCTTGATTTAGTCCTTAATGACAATTATTTTTAAATTGGTATCTTATACAAGCTTATGCATCGTTTTCATTAGTATTTCATAAAGGGGGAGAAAATTCATGTTTTACCTTTCAATCGATTTTGTTTACCCTTGGTATCTTACTCCCACTCTTTATGTTAAAAAATGATATCTTAAGTTTTCATTTTGGTTTTCTATGCTCCTAATGAAAATTATTTTCAATTGGTATATGTTTCATTTTCAATATTGGTATCAGGAATCTTAAATTGATAGTATTCTCTATTTGGTATCTCTATTGCAGAATGATTTTAGTGTTTAACCAAAAAGATTGGTTTATGTTTTTCAATTGATATTAAAAGTGTAAAATATTTTCAATTGGTACTAATTTTTACAATTGGTATCAAGATTACCTATATGTTTATATCTTTCAATTGGTATCAAAATTTTTGTTGTTTTATTTATTTTCAATTGGTATCATAAATTTGTATCATGATGTTTCAATGTATACCTTCATACTAAATTGATATATCTTTCAATTGGTATCATAATATTTTAATTTGTATTGCTTATATGCAAGGAAAACTTAACATCTTCTCTATATATAGATTCATGTTGAATGTATGTCATATTGAAGTAATTGACCTTTCTTTGGTATGTAGTATACGTGTGTAGTAGGAGCTTCACATCTCCTTTTATACATTACATATTATGCTTTATGTGGTTAATGTTTAGTCTTTTCTTTTCATATAAATGCATGTATGCAGGGGGAGTTAACTTCACGTCTCTCCTCTTCATGAATGTATATAGCATATATACCTTTATTGTTTGATTTATGCAAAAGGGAGAAAAATATTGTTTATGCCCTTTTATTCTTTGAACCCCTTTGTTGATGAATTGACAAGAAGGGGGAGAGATATTTTGGAGTTTGATATATGTATGTTTGTTTACATGTTTGTTTATATGCATGTTTGTTTCAATTTGTTATCTTTTACCGTTGGCATCAAAAGCATCTTTTGTTGGTATTGGTATCAAGAGCATCTTTATTGTTTTGTTGGTATCAAGAGTTTTTATTGGTATCAAGAGCAACATTGTTTTTAAGAATAAGTTTATTTTAAAATAGAGTCTTTATTGGTATCAAGAGCAACATTGTTTTTAAGAACATGTTTAATTTAAAATTGATATCAAAAGCATGTTTATTTCATTGGTATAAAAGATCATGTTTGTTTCATTTCCTTATTCAAAATATCATGTTCATACATATTTATGTTGAGCATTCATTGAATATCTTATTGTTTATTGCTATGCATGAGTTAAAGGGGAGCTTCTATGAAGCTTAACTTTAATCCATGCATATATAACTCCATGAGTTTTGTCATCATCAAAAAGGGGGAGATTGTTGGCATAGAGGCCCTTCACTCTAGTTTTGATGATGAGTAACTCATGTAGTTATAGTTTACTAATAATCTTGTGATATTTAGTTTCAGATATTTGATCAAGATATTAGTAGGTGATTAGCTTCAACAAAGGTGTTTTGGAGCTTTCACATGGTGATTCAAGAGCTTGAGCATCAAGTTCACATCTAGCACTCGGTTGGAGTCAAGCTCGGGGAATCGCGTTTGGATCGAGTCAACTTGGAGACGGAGTTCTACAAGAAGACATCGGTTTGTTTTAGTATAGTTTGTTTAGATCTCATTGTAAAGATTAGATAGTGTGATATGCTCAAGTTCACTATACACACACACACTTATTTTTAAGCTTATTGGTTTTTGGTTTTCGATTTAACCATTATTGGATTTAATGTCAAAAACATAGATATAATACCTTTTATGTATATTGAATTCTATCCATATATAATATGCTTCAAAGTTTTTCAATATCATGTTTTCATATTTGCATAAGTTTTGGAGAAAACGATTTTCCATTTCAAAAATCCTAGTTTCAGAAAATACAGATTTTGGTTTAAGACAAATTTTCAATCTCACAAAAATGGTTCAAATAGTTTGTAATATGTGTTGAATTTTTGTCACACATATTTGTATTTCAAAGATCTTATAAGAACTGATTTTTGTGGAATTTATGTGATTTTATGGGATTTATTTGATAATAAAAAGCTAAGTTTTCAAATCCTATATTAGGCTGGACTGGCTGTCTGCTGGTCGACCGGGCCGGTCGACCGGAGCAGAAGTCGGTCGACCGGTCCGATCGACCGACGTGCACAGGATGTGAACGCAGCCAGGGCTGGTGGGCTGGTCGACCGGACGGTCGACCGTCCAGAGAGCTCTGCTCTCTAGAAATGGCCCCGGTCGACCAGACCGGTCGACCGGCAGAGAGCTCTGCTCTCTGTATCCAGTCTCGGTCGATTGGGCCGGTCGACCGAAGGCACAACGGTCAAAAATCTGACCGTTGGGGTCGATGGACCGGGCGGTCGACTGGAAGGGCAAATCTGCCCTTTCCAGCTGCCAACGGGCAGATTCATTTGGGGTTAAAAATACCCCCCCATTTGAGTTGGTTTTCAACAAGTTTTTCAAGAGCAAAATTCTCATTCTTTCTAGTGTTTATTACAAGTTTTCAAAAGAATTTTTAGAGCCAAAAAATTTTATCTTTATTTATTTTAAAGGGTTGGAAAAATCAAGAAAAGGAGAAGTCTTTGGGATTGATTTTTGATCTTCATTTCCATTATATTCTAGAAGTTTTCCCAAGAGTTTTTCTTTGTGTTTTTGATTTTCAAACTCTTTATTTCTCACACTTGAGCTTCTCTATCTATCCTATCTATAGGATCTTGTTTAGTGAGAAAAGATTTGGTTTGTGATCTTTGTGATTATCTTGTGTTGTAAACCTCATTTCCTTGTTGTTGGTATCCCTCTTGTGTAGAGGTGATTGTGGAGGTTGAGTTGGAATTCCTCTAAGTGTAGAGGTGATTGTGTTTGTGTGGCCTTGAGCCTAATCCCTCTAGTGAGAAGTGGATTATTGTTTGGCTAAGTGCCTATCCCTCATTTGTGAGGTTGATATTGTGTTGGTTTGTGCCTTGCCTCTAGTGAGAGGTTGTAATTGTTGGAGAGAGGAGTTGTGTACTCCCAAATTGTATTTACCTAAATCCTCAGTGGAGGTTCCCTGTGTGGGAAGTCCTGTGTGGACGAGTTAGTGAAAATCCTTCTGTGTGAAGGCGGGGACGTAGAGCTATGTGCTCGAACCTCAAAATATATCTCGGTATTTGCGTTTGATCCACTTTCTCTAACTCTCTCTCTTACTTTGTGCATAGCATCTTATTGTCATATCATATATATATGCTTAGTTTGATTGTGTGCCCATACTTGTGTTTAACCAAGAGAGCTTCATATAGTACCTCAACTCTTATTTAGAGGAATCAAGAGGAGTTAGTCCAGAGCCCTTCACCGAGAATTCGGCTACTTTCTTTAGTTACACTAAGTGTGATGCAATTAGTTTTTAATTTCGCATTATTTATCGTAGATTAGCCTTACACCTTTCACCCCCTCTAGGTGTACTTTCAAGAGAGTGTTTAGATGTTTGATCCAAGGATCTGTATCTGATTGGATTATTTCTTCATCTCTATCTTTCGGGTGGCTAGTTGAAACATGTTTACCGAAAGTTCTTTGAAGATATTGCCGACACTGACATCTGACTCCCACGATGATGTGTCTGATGAGTGGTAGTGATATAACGACTCTTCAGACTCAGAGGCTGACGAAATTAGAGTTGACACATAGCCCAACCCCCTGCGAGTTCGATGATAATAATCAGGGGCCTTCCCTTTTGGAACGAAGGATCAAAGCAGCGTTCTCCTTCCTTTGCCAAAGTTCAAACCAGGACCATTTGTTAGTTCATACCCCATGTTCTCCATCATTCTGAGTACATTTCGCTCATAATGAGAGAATTGAGGAGATTTATCATCGCTTTCAGAGATTCCACGAGTCATTGATTTGGACTCGACTCTTCCAAAAAGGATTGGTCTTTGGCCTTTGCATCTTGCTGGGACCATAAATAACAATCCTTGCGCATCACCGACATCTTGGTACACCATGAGGGATGACTTCACTGGTACATGCAATGATATCAGAGATTTTGTTGCCGACCAGGGGTCATCTTCGACATCGGTACTAGTGTCCAACGGCACGGAATCAGAAGCAAATACAGAAAAGTAAGCCAAATCTAACTCTTCATTAATATACCACTCGCCTACATCATCGGCGGGGTTATTGACATCAAGCTCATTAATGCTCGTTACAAGTGGGTTCAATTCCCAAAGGCACTCTTTTTTCACCTTTGTTCAGTGTCAGCTTCATTACCAGAGTCTGGTTCCTCTGGCTGGGGATTCTCTCTTGTTTCCAAAGAATCTTGGTATAAGAGGGAGTGTGAAATAGTTCTCTACCCCCATGAATAGATGCCTTTCGGCGATCAATGTTCGGACTTTCCCACTTCCGTCGATATATTTCATCACTTGATGGAGAGTGGATGGGACGATGGAATTACAATGAATCCATGGTCGTCCCAACAGCAAATTGTACGAAGTGTCAGCGTCAATTACATAGCACGTCACTTCAGATCATAGGTCCCCAATCTGACATTTGAGTTTGATCTTCCCCATTAGGCGCGTACCATTGGCGTTGAAACCATAAATGGTAGTTTGGGTGGCGCTCAATCGGTGGCTGGGGATCCCTAAGTGCTACATGACCCAACAGGCATAATGCTCAACGCAGATCCTGAATCTACCTGAATACGACTCACTTCAAACGATCCAATATACCCTATGAAGTACATGGGCCTATCATGTTTCCTCTTGACCTGCATATCGTCTGGCGTGAAGGTAATGCAGGGGACATTTTGAGAGGCATGGAGACAGCCTTCCTTATTTTCCTCCTGTGGTTCAGCCGAGATCTGGGCTATGAAAACCTCAGCATCGGCTAAAGCTTCTCTTGTTGACTTCGATAATCTTAGGAGCTCGTAAAGAGTGATCCTGGCCGGGATGTTGGCTAGTTAAGCCAAGACGTCAAAGCGGTAAGGTGTTGAAGTTCCTTCTGCTTTGTCCTTTGGGAGGGCCCTGGCGTACCGAAGCTTCTTCTGCTTCTTCGCAGGTTGCTTTGTGGATGGTTTGGTTGGCTCTAAGGTAGGTCTAGGCGGATTTGCCGTCAACTCATCATATTTCTTCAAATACGACTGACCTGGATGAGTTTCGACCACGAGCGATACCGTTCAGCTCTACAGCGAGAATGATCGTCTCTTCCTCCGAATTAGCTAGTGAGGGGGCATTAATCTCTGTTTCCCGGGAAGAGGCGCACACTACATTGCAAGGTGAAGCTTTTGCCTTGCCTTTTGACTACCTGTTGGTAACAATAGTCCACAGTTGGCTTTCCACAAGGTCGGGATGAACCCACATGATTTCTCCCTGAGGCGTAGGAACAGGTATGAGACCTTTCTCCTGCTAGTGATGTGGGTCTGTATCGATCATCCTTAGTTCCCCTTTCGGGATGGGAACTACTCCGGCTAGAGTTGGAGGTTGGTTTCCGAACTGAAGAAATGACGTCATGTTAGCCGTCACTTTTTCTACTCTGGACGGAGCTTGAGCACTTCCGCATCAATCAGAGCTTGAAGAATATCTTTAAAGATATAACAGCTCTTGATGGGGTATCCCAGCATCCTATGATACAGGCAATAGTTGGGATTGTCAGTCTTGCTGACCTTCTCAGGACGTCTAGTTTCAGGAAGCTTCAATCTATTGCTCTTGTTGAGTAATTTGAACAATGAATCGACGTGTTCGTCCTTGAAGGAGAACTTCCTGTTGGTGCGCGGCTAACTTGAAGAACCATCCCCTCTGGTCGGCTAAGGTTTAACGGGAGATTTTGTCTCTATCGCCAATGTGTCTTTTCTTTTTGATTGGAAAGATACTTCTGACGCGCGCCTTGTTGACTTTTCAGGTCTTGGCTTATTTTCTTCTACCCTAACCCTGGCGATAATCTCTTCAGCTTGTTCACCTTGCTGGACCAACTGCTTTCAGGTGCGGCTTTCAGTGACCCCTATCTGGGTTAGGAGCGAAGTTTGCAAATTATGATGGCATGTTTCCACCAGGGTGGCCTGGGTCATACCGCTAGGATATCGGAGCGCCATATTCTGAATTCTCTCCACAAATACTTTGACTGACTCTCCTTTTTGTTGCTTTATTGCTAGGAGAGTTGGCATGGTAACCTCCGAATCGTCTTCAAAGAAGCGTGTAAGGAAAAGCTTCTCCAAATCACCCGAGTTCTTGATGGAGTCTTCGGGGAGTTTCATGAATCATTCAAAGGCGAGTCCCTTCAGAGTGCCGATGAACAAATGTGCCAAGATGGCATCATTTGCTACTATGTTCCCTGTCTGAGACTTGAAATAGTAGATATGTTAGTTCAGGGACCCCTTGCCGTCAAAGGCCTGTAGGGTCGGAGCTTTAAACTTGGAAGGGTACAGGACAAGATCCCATTCTGCTGGGTATGGCCGGACCACCCCTGCTTCTTGAAGGCCTTTCCGATTGGTAAGGGCTTTTAGATGCAGCTCTAATTTATTCATTCTTTTAGAATGAGTACCACCATTCTCTGGATTGCTTCCTTCTTCAGATGAAGACTTAGAGGATTAGGAGTTGGATGGTTCCTCCTCCTCTATATGCACAGAAGATGAACTCTCCCCTTCTTTCTGCTTGCCTTTAGACCTCTTAGAAAAAGCTTTGGCCTTCAACTTCTTCTTGTCCTCAAGCAATTGTGCAAGTATCTGCTTGAGGGTATTAATAGATTCTTGTTGGTCGCGAATCATATCGAATTGTTCTTTCTAGACCTGGGCTTGTTGTTCTAAGCGCCTGGCCATCTCCTCAGGAGTGTTTGCCATATACATGAAGGCTTCCTTCTCGACAGAAGAGTTTGAGGCTTGTGATTATGTAATGGTAGAGTATGATTCACTTACTATAATGCCCCGGGCTAGGGCATTGTAGTCAACTGGGACTACTGCACCAGTCAGAGTGCGAGTATGCAGGTACACTCCTTCTGATTTCATATAAGATTCGTCAAAGCTGACTGCTGGTTGTTTTCCCCTACTTCTGCTTGGCGTAGTGCTTAGACCTGCCATGTTTGCAGTGACTTCGGGGTACTCTGCGTTAGAGAAGGTTCCCCTTTTGTGGGAACGACGTCTTTTGACTGATCGGGAGGTCGAGGTTAATCATCTGAATACTGACTGCTTGCTTATATGAGAGTTGCAGTGGTATTCAGAAAGCATTGTCGTGATGAACCGTTCACAGCAACAGAACAGAATGATCTGATTAGCACTCCTCTTCTTTGTCAAGAAATCTCTTAGATCGGTGAGAGGGGGTTCAAAGAGATTAGCCTCGGGTTTTCGAGAAATTTTCAGCTTCTGAGAGCCATCCTTGTGTTTCAATTCTGAAACGCAGGGTTGAGAAACGTCGAGCTCATGTTCCGTAGAACAGATGTGGCTCTCACGTTTTGGCTTTGAAACGCGGGTCTCGTGCCTCTGCTGAGAAGAGACGTGGACCTCGCGTTGCTGATTGTTGCATCTGGCTAGTGACACTTGAGAAACGCGGATCTTTTGAGTCCTACGTTTATTTGTAGAGACGCGGGTATCATGTCTCTGAGAAGATGCACGGACCTCGTGCTGCTGAACGTCGCGTTTGAGAGGTGAAGCCTCAGAAACGCAAGCCTTTTGAGCTTCGCGTTTTGGTCTCCATTCGCGGACTTCACTCGTCTGACGTAACTCGGAAGATACGCGGGCTTGAGCATCGCGTTTTGTATCTGCTGGACAGATAGTTGTTCTAGCTTCTTACGTATGTAGTTGGCGCACGTTGCCTCTGTCGACGTTTGGCGTTCCAGTTACGCCGTATGGGTTGTTGAAACCCCTGTTAACCTGGAGCTGAGGAAGAGGAAGGGTGTGGCCGGTTTGACCGTTAACAACGTTGGCCTTGCGGGTCGTATGAGAGACATTGACGCGGGCATTATGCGCGGTACGTCCAGCCATGATGCTCTCTACACAAACCATATTCAGAGAAACCTCCGAAGAGACCCGGGAGCGGATCTCTGAAGAGACCTTTCGGTATTGCCGCACCCTTGGCTTTTGGAGCTGGAAGAGAGGAAGTTGAATTCCATGACAAGCGATTCGACCATTCTTCCCATGCAGGTAACGTCACCTTGCATCACGACTTACTCATCAGTAGAGAAAGTGAAAACACCTAGAGGGGGGGTGAATAGGTGTAAGTGCTAATCTAAGAAACTAAATGCAAACTAAGTGCGCTAAATGCGGAAGCTAATGCAAATCTTGCAACACACTTAATACAATCCAACAAGTGTAGCCGAATTCCCCTTGCGAGGCTCTGGACTAACTCCTCTTGATTCCCCTAGATATGGGTTGAGGCGCTATGTGAAGCTCTTTTGGATGAGTATAGGTGATGCACAAACACACAAGCAATTCAAGCAATGTGCACACACAATCAAGCCAAGCAATCAAGGATATAACAATATGAATTAATGCAAGGCAATATGAATTATGCACAACACAAGCAAATATGATATGATATGAATATGATGCTTTGTACAAATATAAAAGAGAGAGTTAGAGAGACAATGGATCAAAACGCAAACACCAAGATTTGTTTCGAGGTTCGAGCACCTTGCTCTACATCCCCGCCTACACCACCGTGTAGGATTTTCACTATCTCAACTCCCACCGAGGGAACCTCTACCGAAGAGGATTTCTTACAACTCTAGGAGTACCAAACTCCTCTCTCAAACAACCACCTCACAACCGAGGGGTAAGGCCCGTAGCCAATACAACAACCAATCCACACACCTCTACCGAAGAGGCTCACAACCAAACACTATCACCTCTACCTAAGAGGGATCCACAACACAATCACCCGATCACCTCTACCGAAGAGGGATTCACAAATATAAGGGTGTTTACAACTATGAGGTTTACAACAAACAACCTCAAACACTTCTCTTTCTTTTTCTCTTATCTTTTTCCACAAAAACAAGATCCTAATAGTTTAGGATAGAAGATAGCTCAAGTGTGGAAACAAGTGTTTTTGGAAACAAGCAACAAGAAAATTTTTTGGGAAAATACTTGCAATATGATAGAATTGAAGATCTAAGCAAAAATCCCAAAAACCTATTTTTCTTTGATTTTCCAAAAACCCAAAACAAATAAAGATGAGAAGTTTTTGCACTTAAAACTCTTTTGAAAACTCTTTTAAACACCTCAGAAAACTGAAAATTTTTCTCTTAGAAAACTTGGCCAAAATCCCCAAAGAGATGGGGTTTATATAGCCCCTATACAAAACTAGCCGTTAGGCTGAGCTGGCAGTCTGACAGACTGCCGGTCGACCGGTCCGGTCGACCGCCAACGGTCAAAAATGTGACCGTTGGGCAATAGCGGTCGACCGGCCCGGTCGACCGAAACATCCTGAGAGCAGAACTCTCATCTCGGTCGACCGGCCCGGTCGACCGTCCCAGAGACTCCAAAACGTGCACAGACTTGTGTACGTCGGTCGACCGTCCCGGTCGACCGCCTATGGTGCGGTCGACCGATCCTGTCGACCGACTTGGCCTGTCAGCCAGTCCTCAGTTCTGCACAGATACGGGATTTGAAAATAGGTCTTTTCACTCAATAAAAATCCCATAAATTCACAGTAAATCTAAAAAATAGTTTTAATCACAATAAAAACTGTTTTTCTAAAAATATGTTTTTCTAAAACTTGTTTTATCATTTTACTTTGATAACCAAATTTGTGATAAAAATTTCAAGACATATATCAATCATATTAATTCATTTTTGTGTCTTGCCAATTTTATCAAAAACAAAACTTGTATTTTATCAAACTAGAATTTTCCAAAACATGAATAGGATAGTCAAAATAAGTTTGTCTAGCAAGTTTAAAGCATGTATGTATATCTAGAACATATCTAATATACATAGGTATAAGGTAAACTTGTTTTGATCTATTATTCATGAAAACCAAAAACCAAATCATGAAACGTGTGTGTTTTGTGCACTTGAGCATATCAACTAAACTAAGCTTTACAAATATGGATCTAAAACACAAACTCTAAACTAGATACCTAAGTCTTCTTGACGATCTTCATCTTCAAGTAGACTCGGTCCAAACTCCGTGATTCTCCAAGTGCAAAGGTATGATCTTTAAGCTTTGGCACCGGAATCACCATGATAAGCTTCTAATCATCTTGTTGAAGCTAATCACCAACTAATATCCTGTTAATGATCTGAAACTTAGAAACACAAGAATATTAGTAAACATAACTACATGAGTGTTGATCATCATCAAAACTAGAGTGGAAGGCCATTGGGCCAACAATCTCCCCCTTTTTGATGATGACAAAACTCATGGAGTTATATATGCATGGATTAAAGATAAGCTTCAAGGAAGCTTCCCCTTAACTCATGCATAACAAATGAATAAATAAATATGCAATGAAAGCTTATGATTCTAAACAAGAGACATACATATTTTTCATATATTTATGTTTATTTGCTTATGCATGAACTCAATATATGCAAAAACATAAAGAAGCATATATAAACTCTAGATACCAAGTACAACAATTACAAAGCAAGCTTTGGATATCAATTAAACTTAATAAACAATTAAACTTAATATTCTTGATATTAAAACACAATATATGCATATAAAACATAAGTATGCATATAAAGCTCAAATACTTCTCCCCCTTTTTGTCAATCATCAACAAAGGGGTAAACAATCAAAACCATAGATAAAATGAGGGGTAAAAATCTTTCTCCCCCTTTTTGTCAATCAAAACAATGCAAACAATGTTCTCCCCCTTTTTGTCTAAAAAACAAAAAAAATCAATAAGGGGTGACTACAAACATGATATCAATTAAAAATATGTCAATGAAGCATCTTGATACCAATAAACAAGGATTAATATATGTTATATGCTATATACATTCATGAAGAGGAAGACGCTAAGTTAGCTTCCCTACACATATGCATTACATGAAGAAAGGATGACAAGCCCCAATTCACATAACACATATTATGTAATGCATAAGAGGAGATGTGAAGCTCCCCCTACACACGTATATCATATAAAGAAGAGTTGTCAAGCTCCTCAATTTATAATATACTCAACATGAATCTATATGTAAGAGAGATGTTAAGCTCTCCTTGCATATAGGAAATACAAATCACAACTTTAAATATTTTCTTTAAACAACATTTTGAGATACCAATTGTAATTAAACATAACAAATTACCAATTGTAAAACAACATAACAAATTTTGAATGTCTAAACACAAATTTTGATACCAATTGTAAGAATATATTTTATTTTGAAAAACATATAAACAAATTTGATGTTGATATCATATGTTCAAAATAACAACTTCTAAACATAAAGAGTGGGAGTACAAATACCAATTGAAGTACAAAATCAAATTTTCTCCCCCTTTATGAAAAACAAACTAAAGACATGCATAGTCTTGATAACAATTTAAAAGTAGTCAATTTAAACAAAATTGAAACTCAAGCACTAGCATAAACACAAACATATATATGTATGAAAGATAGATACCAATAGAAATTGATATACTTGGAATTTAAAGCATACATACATACAGAACATATATGAGTATACAAGAAGATCAAAATGATACCAATTGAAAGAGTTCAATGATACTAATTGACATAACAATAAGTTCAAGTGTATACATCATATTATCTACCACCCAATCATAATTCAAGTTTTAAAGATTTTCAATTTAGGGCATACATGAACATGATCTCCCATCCTACCGCCCTTGAAGGTAGGGGTTTTCAAAGATAGATTTGAAAATGTAGTTTTGTTTGAAAATCACTACCAAAATGAAGAACACCGCAACTAGTTAAATGGAAAACTTGTTAACTAGCACGAAATCCTTCAAGCAAGGAATAAAACAAAAATGAAATTCACATGATAATCATCACTCTAACCAATAAAGCATAACTCATGAGAAACAAAACATGAGCAATAGATATGAGTGTACAAATAATATGTGAAGATCATAATCATAAAAATATTTCATTAAGCTCAATTATTCCTTAAAACATAATTCCATCAAAAACATGAAAAATCATATAAAGCTCCTTATTTAATCTTCAAGGAATATGTATGTCTAATACAAGCTAAAATATACATACATATCCAAAACTCAACGAGTCCACTAAATGAATATTCATGAAGGCACGTGGCTCAAAAAAGATGTATATGTATAAGATTAGTTTGAACTAGATGGACATATACATGAGGTTAAACATAAATACATGAAACATGAAAAACTAAATTTTCATCACAACAAATTTCATTTCAAGGTATATGTATGAATTGTCAAACATGAAGTATACATACACATCCCTAAACACAATTGAGTCCAAATATAGATTTGCATGAAAGGCAAATGACTCAAGGGGTATACATGTATATCTTAAAGTTTGGCAATACAAACATATACATGAAGTGAAACACACAATCATAAAACAAATTCAAAAATGGAATACAAGTTTGAAATGTATGAATCATCAAAACTAGACTATACTAGCACATCTAATGGGTTCAAATAAGCAATCAAGCCCAAACATATATAGATTTATTTGTGGCCCACTATATGTACAAGTATAATTCCTAGTCTTAATGAAAACTAACATCTAAACATATATTCAAAACATGAAGCATCAAAACAAAATAAATCATCATGATAAAACTAAAACATGATTATTATGTAAATTCACATGTATTAGATTCATGATGTACATTATAGCTAAACAAACGGTGAGAACACTAAATGTGAATCAAATAAGCATGTGTGTCTCAAATACTATACATGTATGTCAAGGATCTAATAAACATGGAATGAACATACTAATCCATAGACATCAAAAACATGCCATAAACAAATGAATATGAAAGCATGGGAGTTTAGGAATCGTTACCAAAACCTCAAGGCAACTCTCCTTGTCTCCAAAACTTGGTGGTCCTCTCCACCATCTCTTTCCTTGAAAGTGATGCATCCAATAGATTTCCTTTAAGTCCGGAACGCATCCACTCCAAGGTGTCATCACTCTCACGTCATGTGAGAGCCCACACCTACATTAAACAAAGGAGGGGTGGTCTTTGGTACCCACATCTTATTGGGTCCATGGGGGTTAGTCCCTTCTCTAACCCAAACAAACTTCTTAGCTAAATTTTCAACATGTAAACGATCATAGCAAAATTTAGCAAGATGGCCTTTTCGGCCACAATGTGTACAAGTGTACACATGAACATACTTGTGTTGATGGTGTCCGTGTGAAGCATGTGTATGCCGTGATGGGTGTGCATGCATAAAGGATGGAACTTGTTTCTTTCGAACCAAGGTTTCCAACCGTGTGTGGTTCATGGCACATTGGCTCATAGTGGAGCCCAAACAATCTACTCTCTTCTTTAACATACAAATATCATCATTGATCCTAGAAGAAGAGGTACATGCATTAGGTAGACTAGATGAAGAAGCTACACTAGCATGGCAAATATGAGAATCAATCTTATTTTGCAAAACAATATTTTTCTCTAAGCAAACATTTAAATCATTGGAAATAGAAATGATTTTGTTTTTCAAAACAACATTCTCTTTTAAACAAAATCAACTCTAGAAGACAAGTTTTCATTTTTCTTTAAAATAGCATGGCAATCATTTTTAGACTTTAAAAATTCATTTTCTTTAAGTGCAAGTTCCAATTGAGATCTCAATGAATCCCTTTCATTATAGACCTCAACCTTCTCTTGCAAAACATTGTCAAGTCTAGCATGCAAACACTTATTTTCTTTTTCAATTTCTAGACTTTTCTTTTTCAAAATCTTATATTTTTCAATTAACTTTTCACATACTATTGAAAGTTCTTCATTTAGAGCATGGGGATCAACAATATCATTACTAGAGGAACTAGCATCATCATCACTATCTAAGTGGGTTCCGAATGTACCTCAAGGGAGTCATTCCCTTGGACCATATAGCATTGTTGTGGCTCGGATTCTCCACTAGATTCCTCTTCTTATTGGATTTGGACTTGAAGCTTGGAGGTGTTGGTGGTTGTTGTCAACTTGTTCCACATTACAAAAGCAGAATCAAGATTAGAAACACGTAAAAGATATTCTTTAGGTAAAGTGCTTCTAATGGCCTCTAGGGCTTGTGCATTGGCCCCTCTATGATTGCAATCACCAAGATAACATCTCTTGGTGGCGGCAAGAAAGACATGCAAACCTAGGGTTTTTAGGTACATGGACATCCTATACTTCCAAATATCAATGTTGGAAGGATCATAGCTAGGTGGGGTCATGAAGTCCATGGTATAAACTAGATGTGTGCAAACAAGCAAATGCAAATGAGATTAGCAAGCAAATGGATCTCACTCCTAGGATGTTAAGCCTAAGTATCAGGAGCACTAGCTCTGATACCAATTGAAAAACACCTAGAGGGGGGGTGAATAGGTGTAAGTGCTAATCTAAGAAACTAAATGCAAACTAAGTGCGTTAAATGCGGAAGCTAATGCAAATCTTGCAACACACTTAATACAATCCAACAAGTGTAGCCGAATTCCCCTTGCGAGGCTCTGGACTAACTCCTCTTGATTCCCCTAGATATGGGTTGAGGCGCTATGTGAAGCTCTTTTGGATGAGTATAGGTGATGCACAAACACACAAGCAATTCAAGCAATGTGCACACACAATCAAGCCAAGCAATCAAGGATATAACAATATGAATTAATGCAAGGCAATATGAATTATGCACAACACAAGCAAATATGATATGATATGAATATGATGCTTTGTACAAATATAAAAGAGAGAGTTAGAGAGACAATGGATCAAAACGCAAACACCAAGATTTGTTTCGAGGTTCGAGCACCTTGCTCTACATCCCCGCCTACACCACCGTGTAGGATTTCCACTATCTCAACTCCCACCGAGGGAACCTCTACCGAAGAGGATTTCTTACAACTCTAGGAGTACCAAACTCCTCTCTCAAACAACCACCTCACAACCGAGGGGTAAGGCCCGTAGCCAATACAACAACCAATCCACACACCTCTACCGAAGAGGCTCACAACCAAACACTATCACCTCTACCTAAGAGGGATCCACAACACAATCACCCGATCACCTCTACCGAAGAGGGATTCACAAATATAAGGTGTTTACAACTATGAGGTTTACAACAAACAATCTCAAACACTTCTCTTTCTTTTTCTCTTATCTTTTTCCACAAAAACAAGATCCTAATAGTTTAGGATAGAAGATAGCTCAAGTGTGGAAACAAGTGTTTTTGGAAACAAGCAACAAAGAAAATTTTTTGGGAAAATACTTGCAATATGATAGAATTGAAGATCTAAGCAAAAATCCCAAAAACCTATTTTTCTTTGATTTTCCAAAAACCCAAAACAAATAAAGATGAGAAGTTTTTGCACTTAAAACTCTTTTGAAAACTCTTTTAAACACCTCAGAAAACTAGAAATTTTTCTCTTAGAAAACTTGGCCAAAATCCCCAAAGAGATGGGGTTTATATAGCCCCTATACAAAACTAGCCGTTAGGCTGAGCTGGCAGTCTGACAGACTGCCGGTCGACCGGTCCGGTCGACCGCCAACGGTCAAAAATGTGACCGTTGGGCAATAGCGGTCGACCGGCCCGGTCGACCGAAACATCCTGAGAGCAGAACTCTCATCTCGGTCGACCGGCCCGGTCGACCGTCCCAGAGACTCCAAAACGTGCACAGACTTGTGCACGTCGGTCGACCGTCCCGGTCGACCGGCCTATGGTGCGGTCGACCGGTCCGGTCGACCGACTTGGCCTGTCAGCCAGTCCTCAGTTCTGCACAGATACGGGATTTGAAAATAGGTCTTTTCACTCAATAAAAATCCCATAAATTCACAGTAAATCTAAAAAATAGTTTTAATCACAATAAAAACTATTTTTCTAAAAATATGTTTTTTTAAAACTTGTTTTATCATTTTACTTTAATAACCAAATTTGTGATAAAAATTTCAAGACATATATCAATCATATCAATTCAATTTTGTGTCTTGCCAATTTTATCAAAAACAAAACTTGTATTTTATCAACTAGAATTTTCCAAAACATGAATAGGATAGTCAAAATAAGTTTGTCTAGCAAGTTTAAAGCATGTATGTATATCTAGAACATATCTAATATACATAGGTATAAGGTAAACTTGTTTTGATCTATTATTCATGAAAACCAAAAACCAAATCATGAAACGTGTGTGTTTTGTGCACTTGAGCATATCAACTAAACTAAGCTTTACAAATATGGATCTAAAACACAAACTCTAAACTAGATACCTAAGTCTTCTTGACGATCTTCATCTTCAAGTAGACTCGGTCCAAACTCCGTGATTCTCCAAGTGCAAAGGTATGATCTTTAAGCTTTGGCACCGGAATCACCATGATAAGCTTCTAATCATCTTGTTGAAGCTAATCACCAACTAATATCCTGTTAATGATCTGAAACTTAGAAACACAAGAATATTAGTAAACATAACTACATGAGTGTTGATCATCATCAAAACTAGAGTGGAAGGCCATTGGGCCAACAGAAAGTAGTCCCCAGCAGAGTCGCCATCTCTTGTTTATCATAGAAATTAAAGTTCGTGTAAATTCTTTGCTTGATTGTAAAGAAAATTACAACGGATCAATAATCCGATTATAAAAGAGGGGAGAATAATTAGATCTACCCTTTATTTAATGCTAGGTTCTTGATGTGGTGGTGGAAAGTGAGTCTTATTTTCCGTTGACCTGGTGAGCGTCACAGTCTTCTGGAAATTTTCTCTTCGGACTATGGATGGAGTAGCGTAGCTCCTGTCCAATGAAATCTCTAAGAGATACAAGGCAAAACAAATGTGTACTTAGCAAGTCGTTAGAATAGTCGAACTCTTTTGTGTTCCTCAGCTAGATATTCTGATTTCTCCAAGATTTTCGATCAAGAATTCTCTACCCAAAAATTCTCTACCCGAAAACTCTCTCCCCTCTTCAGTAGAAAATTGAGCTATTTTAAACTGTCCCCAAAAAATACTTCATAATGAGGTTAACTCCCTCATTACGTGGGCAGTAATTGACCCAATAATGAGGACAATTATAACCGAGACGCGGGTTTTGAGCCTCGCATTTTGCCGTTGAGGTAACACTTGAGAAACTCGAGCTTCAAGTTCTGCGTCAAGCTTCACGTGAGACGCGAGCTTCAGGCTTTACGTCTAGGTATTGCATGGATGACTGAGACGCAAGTTTCAAGCTCTACGTCTTGGCCATTGCATTGAAGCAGAGACGCGATTTTCGACTCTCGCGTCTTGATACTGCAGTGATGCTGAGACGCAGCTTTCATGCTCCGCGTCTTGATTATTGCAGTGATATTGAGACGCGGGTTTCAACCCTCGCGTCTTGGTGCTGCGCTAGTGGCAATGAGTAGCCTTGCGTCTTGAGTCTGCTTTCTGATGACTTGTCCTCAGTGATTTTTAGACAGCCTACAATACGGAAAAACAAAATTATTAAAATCAAGCAAGAGGAAAATTACTCACACTCAATTAGGCGATTTTCCCTAATATCTACGAAACTCACAAAATCACTGCGATGCTTATTATTAATTTTATTTATATATAGAAATTAGGATTTGCATACAATTATTAATCAAATAAATTTTACATAAATGAAAAGATGTGTTAATTTTTCTTTAAAAGTGATTAATTAATTAATCACCAATTATCACCAAAATCCTACTCCTCTACTTCTAGCATATTCACACTCGGTAGAGAGCGCTTTGGGCTCGAATCACTTGGGTCTGCTTCCGATCGAGCTCAGGTCCCGATCGGCGCTAAATGAAGGAGAAACAAATGTTAGTCACTATGTCAATCTGACAACTAATCAATATCACCGATCTAATTGGCCATGTTAGTGAATATCAGGTGGGAGGTTTTCCGTTCAACAGAACGTTCCATAATTAAAGAACCACCTTTCAATTACCTTCTTTGGTTAAACACCAATTAGACTGGTATGAGTCAGTCTCAATATACTGAATATCAGTATAACCCCTGTATAAAGAAAATTAATTCACTTATACAGTACTTGGAGTGAGGTACGCTTATAGCGAATCTCCTTAAGATAATTACGTCCCCCGCTACGGTGCTAACGAGTTAATGGATGCTAGTCTCCCAAGATACAACACTCCTTCACAGTATTTGGATAGCACTACCAAATCACCGTACGGTCGAACTGTAGTTAACCAGTACCTTCACTGAATTATCAAAGCAGCAAGACCAAGACAAATTTCAGGGAGAATATTTGTCTTTACTTTAGAGGAACACCCTACCGTAGAGAATGAAGGAAGATAGAAGAATATTCTTCTTTGGAAGTCACAGATTCAGACAACAATTCTATTAAAGAATCTGTTAAATTTTCTGAGCCTTCTTTCAGAACGAATCTGGTGGAAGTCACTTCGGAATCTGAGTTGCAGAATTCCCACTTTCTGTTGGAAGTTACTTCTGAATCTGAGTTGCAGAAGTCCCAGCTTGGAATGCAGAGGAAGGAAATTGTTTTCCTTTTCTGTATTGCTTCTGTGTTTTGTGTGTTGTGTATTGAAATGAGAGAAAAGGAGCGCTATTTATAGCACTCCGGGAGGGGTAAACTCGTCAGAACCCGACCGAACAGTTGCAACGATTCGGTCTGAATCGTTGCAATGGTTCGTTTCAGAAAAAAACCGCCCAACTGTTCGCGACAGTTTTCTGTCAGCCGTTGCGCTGTTTTGGTTCGAATCCGGATGGCAGAGCGGGTAACCCATACCCGTGAGACCCGGTTCAAAAAGAACCGGACCGAGTAGGGAACCCTAACCCGAACCCGAGCCTGAACCCGGCCCGCCCGGCCGCCGTTGTCGGTGGCGACAGCGCGCGTGTGGGCATGGTTTCCCCTCCAAGAACCCAAAGGGCACACCCTTTGCTCCCATTTTTCTCTATTTAAACACTTCAAACGTCCATCCCATGGCCAATGTGGGACTAAATGCTTTTAGCTATCTTTAGTCCCCTTTTGGTTTTAATTAGGCAAACTTTAGACTTGAATATCTCATTTATTCAAAGTCAAAATTGAACATGTGAATATATCACGTTCATCCCCAATGGAAGGAGAACACACTCCAACCATTATCCAATTGATTCTATCAACGGATCTCGCCGTAATTTAACTCAAAGATTCACATTTAATTCTTCATATTTCCCAACAATCCTCCACAATGAATGGAGATTCAAGGAATTAACACACAAAGAGACTGACTCTATAGTGAAAGGTACTTTAGAAAAGAAACTGCATCAGGATAGGTGAACTAGGTCTTGAATCTTCCATAGCGAAAACTTTATCGGACTTACTGGCTAATCAGTGAACTAAGTCTTGAACTGTTAGCCGTTAGTGTAAGCCAAGTTAACAAGCTTTACACAGTAACTTTGTAAATCAACTTTGGTTTTCGGTTGTGTCCATTTTGGCCCTGGACATTCTTAGTTTTAGAGAGTATCTTTAGGGAAGAACAGCCACCATATAAATTCCCAAAGAGCCGACCCAACTCTATACTCACATAGGTGATCGCCCTATTAAGAGTAGTCTACTATACTCCACTTGTTTAATTACAAGATATAGGCATCATTAAAAGCGTTAAGTTTATCCTTAATTCACTTGTAGAAAGCACTTGTGTGCACCTTAAGAATGGATTGGAGTCAAGCTCCTAAGTGCTTACTTACTGAGTCAATCAGAACTAGTTTTTCCTTTTGAACTTAGCCCATGGGATCTTCAGTCGCTAAGTGAGGTTTCCATTAAGCTGACTCGGTAAGGTTAGGCTTTCAGACCCATTCCCCTCATTGCGCAGTTTATACGCTCTCCACTTAAACCTTTAGTAAGCGGATCCGCTAAATTATCTTTTGATGAGACAAAGTCAATAGAGATAATTCTATTTGAGAGTAACTGCTTAACGATATTATGTCTACGATGAATATGTCTAGACTTACCGTTGTATATAAAATTTTGTGCCCTAGAAATAGCTGCTTGATTATCGCAGTGTATGCATATAGCGGGCACTGGCTTTTGCCATAATGGTATATCTTTCAAAAATTGTCGAAGCCATTCTGCTTCTTCTCCAGCCTTATCTAAGGCTATGAATTCTGATTCCATAGTGGAACTAGCAATACATGTTTGTTTGAAAGATTTTCAAGATACCGCTGCTCCTCCTAAAGTAAATACGTATCCGCTGTTTGATTTTGATTCCTCAGAATTGGCAATCCAATTAGCATCAATGTATCCTTCAAGAATAGGTGGATACTTATCCATATCTCAAGGCATATTTCTTGGTATGTGATACGTAACCTAATACTCATAGTAGAGCAGTCAGATGATCATCACTAGGGTTATTAGTGTATCTGTTTAAATTGCTTATAGCGTAAGCAATATCGGGTCTAGTGCAATTCACTAAATATATTAGACTTTCGATAATCTGAGAATACTCTAACTGGCGTACTCCAGTTCATGTATTCTTACGAAGGTGGATGTGTGGGAGAAAAGGATTTGTATTCTCCTTTATCCCATGATCTTTGAATCTTTCAATCATCTTATCCACGTAGTGAGATTGAGATAGACTGATTCCATCTGGTGTTTTCGTGATTTTAATTTCTAAAATTACATCAGCAACCCCAAGATCCTTCATGTCAAAACTGTTGAATAACATTCTTTTAGTGGACTTAATAATTTCAATATTAGTCCCAAGTATCAACATGTCGTCTACATAAAGACAAATAATGATATATGCATTTTCAACTATTTTAGTATAAACATACTTATCGCATTCATTGATAGTGAATCCATCTTTGATCATGACACTATCGAATTTATCATGCCATTGTTTTGGAGCCTGCTTTAGGCCATATAAGGATTTTACCAATTTACATACTTTGTGTTCTTGGCCCTTGACTATAAATCCTTCAGGTTGCTCCATATATATATTTCTTCATTTAATTCACCGTTTAAGAATGCAGTCTTGACGTCCATTTGATGGATATCTAAGTTATGCAATACTGCAATTGTAATCAACATCTGAATGGAGGTTATTCTTGTTACTGGTGAATAAGTATCGAAGTAATCAAATCCTTCCTTCCTGTCCTTCCTAAGTCCAAGTCAAATATTCTATCATTTCACACTCATTTCTGGGACGAGGTGGTTGACAAATTTGACTCCAAAATTAGTTATGGAATATGGAATTAGATGGGGTCAAATACTTAATAAAAATCCTTTATGGACAAATCTTTTTAATGGGTTATATTAAAGATATTTCTGGTGGGTTCCTCTGAGCCCCAAGAAAAGTCGATTGGGCCGCATTTCGTGGACCAATCAGACCACCACCGGAACCACCACCTTAAGATAACATTTTCCTTTCCTTTCTTCTTTTTCATGCATCTATGCATTAATTCATACATTGAGGACAATGCATGAGATAGGTGTGGGGGAGGGTCTAACATAACTTTTCTTTTTCTTTAAAATAAAAATAAAAAATGTTTAACATTTTTCTTTACTTTTAAAAACTTTTTGAAATTTTGTAAGAAATTAAGTTAATAATAAGGAATAGGAAAATCCAAATTAGGATTTCTTATACTTGGTCAAAATAAGATTATTTGTTTGATTTTTAGAGTTAGGAAGATAATTTGTCAAAGTAATTTGGTCTTGATCTTTACCTTGATGAAATATACACACTTCATACACTTACACACTTAGGGTTCAAAAACAAAGATTCTTATGCCTTATTAAAAAAAGAAAAAGAAAAAAAAACAAGTCTAATTATTGATTAGCTAGGTGCTTTGGCCTAAGCAAGCCTTAGTATTTATGCGAAAGATGATTAGATAAGTTTGAAAAAAAATAAAAAATAAACAGATCTAATTATTGATTAGCTAGGTGCTTTGGCCTAAGCAAGCCTTAGTATTTATGCGAAAGATGATTAGATAAGTTTAAGAAAAAAATACATAAAATCCTCTGATTAAGCTGGGTATTTGTGCCTAATAAAGCATAAGTATTCACGCCTAAAAGTGGTTCATATAATAAAATCCTTAGTTTTGTGGCCTTGTTTGCTCGAGTCCTTAAGTCCTTGGGGTGTCTTCTCACCCGGTGCCCTAAAACCGTTTGGTTTGGGAGCCATCGATTAAAGGCTCGTTACATGGGCAGATTAGAAAGCCTAATAGAACTAAGGAATAATACCACCAAAAAAATATATATGTATAAATAAATAAGGCATAAGAGCTAGAGTTACTGAACCCTTAGTCAAAATTTTCACGATCACAAGGTGCATATGACTTAGGGTAAAGTAATAGATTAGATGAGAAGCATAATTTGACTCCTTACTTTGATTGATAACAAATTTTTGAATAGAGACCAAGTTTAGGAATGAAAAATTCGGTTTTCCTATAACTTATAGATTGCTTAGATCTTACAATCATATTTCAAATATTTTCTCTTTCAAATGCTTTTCGAAAATACTAACTCTTTATTTCTCTTTCTTTATGGATTTTGTGGGTGCAATCCGCTGAAAACCCTCACGAGACAAAACTCGTCCTCTAGGGGGAACCTAGAGGTTTAAAGGCTTGTTGCACATGCTCAGTGCAATCGCGCGACCTGCGAAAGTGGTCTAATAATCCTTAGTATAGTTTGGTTGTTTTGCTCGAGGACGAGCAAAGGATAGGTATGGGGGTGTGATTGGTCACTAATGTTGCATATTTAATATCATATTTCCATACTTATTTTAGAATAAAACTTTGCAATGTCCTAATTAATTGCTTAATTTATTTGCAGGCCCATTCTTAAAGGAGATGAAGAGAAATGAGCCCAAAAGCGCACCAAAATTCTGAGTTAAATCAGAATAAATTCGCACTCAAGAAATCAGGGCAAAATCAAGAGGTTGAAAACCGGTTGAGAAGAATCCTCTCAGAATCGATCGGTTAATGCCAAGAATCCAAGGCCATTTCGTCAGAATCTGGAACTCAACGAAGAAACCAACTCAAGATAAAAGCATAGGGGAATACCTGGGCGACCCACCAACAGGGTGTGGCCACCTGGCCACACCCTGGCCGCGGAAACGCGGCCCAAGCCGCGTTTCCGTGGCTTTGTTGGGGAGTTAGGGGGAGCGTTTGCTCCCCCGACCTCCCCGGGATCTTATAGGTGTGGGTTATGCCTATAAAAGGGCATTCTTTGCGCTGAAAAATGGACGCCAATGCAGAGTTAGGATTTAGACTAGTTTTTCAATTCTTAGTTTAGGTTTTTCTTTTCTTGTTATGTAAATTGTATGTAAGCTTAGGTTAGATGATGATTCATGTAAGTAAGAGAGAGAGAGGCATATGTTAAGAGTGACACCGATGTACCCTCCTCCTTTCTTCCATCGTTTCAAGCAATAAAAGGTAACATTTTTATGTTATGCTTTACTTTCATTTTCTTTTGTTTTCGTCTTCCTCTTCTACTTTACCTCGTTGTTTTTGTTGAGTTTACAAGTGAATTCCAAAGCACAAGTATAACGATGTTATGTGAGTGCCAACGATAGTTCATGAAGGCGTTCTCCTCCTCAAGACGTATCACTTCATGCTTGTGCTAGACTTGATGATATAATGCGAACGGGGACTGAGCTCGGGCTTATGGTCTATGCGTTGAACGCCTCCTAAATAAAGGTAGAACATGCACAGGTTTCCAAGTAAGTCATCAATCAAACTAGGTAAGTATTTCTTCACTCTCCTTTCTTTCTTTTTTTATTTCTTTAGTATAGATCACCACCTCTTCCAAATCGTTTTCACTCTTCTTTCCCCTTTCTTTGTAAATAATCATTGTACATAATCGCTTTCTTCGTTTTCTGATTTTATCCACTTCTTCATTTTTCATTTTCTTTCTAACTTTAACCTTTAACTATTCTTTCATTTTTATAATTTAAGAAACAAAGAAGAACTTTGGTTTTGTTTTCTTAACGATTTCAATAAAGAACGTAAAAGCTTCTATCGCAAAACCCTCCTTGTGGATCACGACCCGCATAGCTACTTGCTATAGCGGAAGAATTGAGCACTTGCACATTTTTATTATAAGTTCTGAAATTCTGTATTTTTGTACAGGTTTTGCCTCAATCAGATACACATAACAGTATCTTGTATAGTCATTAATAAAAGTAATTGTTGACTGAGTTTTCCTGCACACAAAATTTGAATATTAGATCTGAGAATTAAAGGTATGCTAGGTTCTCAATACTAATCCGCGGTAGCAAGGCTATGCGGGTCGTGATCCTCAGGGAGGGACTGCGATGGAAGCGTTAAGCAAGTTTCTCTAAAGTTTTTATCTTTTTTATAGTTATGATGGTGGTATTTACAATGGGTGTATTTACAGTGAAGTGGAAGAGAAAGAATTGGGAGATAGTGATTTAATCTACAAAAATAGAAGAAAAGAAAAGAAAAGAAAACTAACCTTGGTTGGAGAAAATATGTGAAAACCTAACACTTTCTACCTTATTTCGGAGGCGTTGAACGCATAAACCATGGGATCAATCTCAGTCCGCTGTTCGCATTAGATCATCAAGCCTTGGGCAAGTATGAATTGATACGCCTCGAGGAGGAGAACATCTCCATGGAATATCGTTGGCACCACCAAGATTTGTTATACTTGTGGTTCGGTAATCGCTTGCATGCTCATCAAAGATCAACAGAAAGAAAGTAGAAAAGAAAAAGAGAACAAAAAGAAAAGTAAAGCAATGACATAAATAAAAATAAAATTACCTTCATTACTTGAAACAATGGAGAAGAGAAGCATACATCAGTGTCACCCTCATCATAGCCATCTCCCTCTCTTGAAAATAAAAAGAAACCCTAATTACAAAACTAGAAGAAAGAAGAGAAACCCTAAAAATCCTAACTTTGGCCCTTTGCTGGACGCTGGACGTTCTGTACGTTGCACTGCAGGGGGTATTTATAGGTGCAGAAGGAGTTAGAGTCCAGTTACAACTCTCCCACGAAAGCTGATGCCCAGACTCGTCAGAAATGTCGCGGAAATGGGAAATTTGCCGCGGAAACGCGGCACTTTTGTAGCCAAATGCCACGCGCTTTGGCGCGTGGCCTCTCCTGGTCCGTCCATGTGGGCGCCTGCTTCTGGAAGTATGATCCTGGCTCTTCATATTGGGATTTCGAGATAACTTGATAATCAAGTTACCTAGATTTTGAATTCTCCCATCTCTTTTAAACGAATTTCCTTATCTCTGCACTCTTTTCATTCTCATCTGCAAGAGTTTAGGGTTGGGTAGAAGTCTATCCTTCCCTCATCTTTGATATTTGCAACTTTAGCCCTTTGTGTATTTGCATTTTGACTTCTTGTAATTGCGCTTTTTCACCTGGGCTTCAAATATGGGCTTGGATCTGGGCTTTTGGGCTCTTTAAGCTTTATTTATTGTTAAAATAATAATTCGAGGCCTGCACACATTAAATAACGAAATATTAATAAATGTGCATTATAATATGAATAAATGTGCAAATGTGATGGTATATATGATGATAAAAATGCACTTTTCACTACCAATCACACCCCCACACTTATCTTTTTGCTCGTCCTCGAGTAAAAACAAAGAAAAAGAAAAAGAAATGAAAGGTTAATCTAACCTAATTCACTTTCGTAGGAATCACGATTGCACTTAGCACGTGCAACAAGCCGTTAAACCTCTAGGTTACCCTAGAGGACGAGTGTTGTCTCGTGAGGGTTTTCAGCGGATTGCACCCACAAAATCCATAAAAAGAAAATATTTGAATTATTATTGAAGAGACTAAGTAGTCTATAAGTTTTAGGATCTCATTTTTATTCATTCTTTAAACTTAGTCTTAATAAAGTTAATTGTTTTCCATTTTAGGTAAGAATTAAAATTGAATTTCTAATATAGTCTTTTTCGTTACCAAAAATCATATGCATCCTTATGTTTTTACTAGGAATTCCTTAACTTGGACTCTCATGCCTCTTTATATATATATATTTTTTATTTTTTATCTTTTTTAATATGTATAACGCATCTAATTTTCTTTCGTATAAGCATTAAGGCTTCTTGAGGCCCTCATACCTAACTAATTGACTATTAGATGTGTTAATACATATATAAGTAATTTTTCCTTAATTTCCTTAGGCTTTCTAATCCACCCATGTAACGAACTTAAAGTCGATGACTCCCAAACCGGTTGGCTTTAGGGCACCAGGTGAGAAAACACCCCGCGGACTCAAATTCGAGTGAACTAGGCCCCAAAACTAAGGACTTTATTTTATTTACTCACCTTTAGGCATGAATACTTATGCTTCTTGAGGCACATGTATCAGCTTAATTGGTGATTTTTTTTTCTTTTTTATGAGGCACAAGGTCTTTGTCTTAGAATCCTAGATATGCATTTGGTATGCATATTTCATTAAGGTAAAAATCAAGACTAATTACTTATTCAATTTCTCTCCTATACCTAAAAATTTAAACAATTTATTTATTTTGACCAAGTTTTTAGAAATCCTAATCACGATTTTCCTAATCCTTAAAACTAACTTAGATTTCTTTCAAAAATAAGTCAAAATATTTCCTTTTTATAACATTTTTTTTTTCAGATTTTTTTTTTTTTAGCAAATTTTTGTTAGTTTCTACCTATGTTAGTATGTTAGTAAAGCCCACCCCCACACTTATCTCATGCATTGTCCTCAATGTATGAATGAATGCATATATGCATGAAACAGAACAAGGGAAGGCAGAAAATTACCTTAGGGGGTGGTTCCGGTGGTGGTCTAATTGGGCCAAGCGTTGCTACCCAATCAAGATAACATAAAATTTCATGGAGGAACCCACCAAAAATTTTTCGTGTATAACCCACAAAAATGTATGTGTGATCATTTTTTAAAATTTCCACCCCATCAAATTTCCAAATTTCATAATAAATTTCAGAGTCAATTGTGTCAACCTCCTTGTCCCAAAATGGAGTATGGAAAGATGGAATTATTGACTTGGACATTAGAGGTGCGAGAACGAATACCGACTCAGGGAAGAAGCTCAAATCAAGTAAGGGCTCAGGAGTCGGCTAAGTTCAGAAAGTGGGTCCAAATCAATAAGTTTAAGCTTAAGTCCACAATCATCCTCCCACAATGGCATGTGACTCAATGGTGGTGATTCAAGTTCAGGAATGATAGATGTGGGAATCAAAACTGACTCTAAAATATTACCTAATTCAGGTAACAGAATAGGAGTCAATAATGATTCAGGAATTTGAATTTGATCATAGATTTGAGAATCTAGGTCACATATCTCATTGGGTTCAATGTTATAAAAATCAGAACTTGCCAATTTATCCATGGGACTTTCAAAATTGCACAATTGGTCAAGTTCAATATGATGATCATCAAAAATGGGTGATTCAATTTCATGATCTATGGGTACAGGAATAAATGTTGGCTCAGAAAGTTGGTCCAAATTGGGTAAGGATACTGGAGTCAACATAGATTCGAAAATGGAAACTGAATCGCAAAGTTAGAAATCGGGTTCACATTCACAATCTAATTCAATCTTATTGAAATTAAGACTAGCCAATTTGTCCAAGGATTGGGATTGGTCCAGTTCATATTGATGTGATGAAATTGAATTTTGATCAAGGTCTTCTAGGTAGAATGATTCTTGGTTCCTATCAACTTGGTTGGTAAGTTCAAGAATGTTTGAAAGTCTAGAAATTTGATCATTCATTATCTCTTGTAAACGATCCACTTTTTCTTCTAACCCATTGAATGGATCATTGGAGGACTGAAACATTGGTGATGTGGGAAAAGACGTGTATGAAGATAATAGTTAAACAGGTGGTTGACCATATGGCTCAGGGGTATTGAATCCCCATTGACTCTGTGAAGAGTTGAAAGTATGAAAATTATGGTCATAAGATGGGGGCCATGGGTTATATTCATTCGGATAAGACCATTCCGGCACACTAGATTGGTCAAAGTTATGATATGCCGGGTTGGTAATATCCGAAAAATAGTTAGGTGTGTAATATGGATTAAAGTTGGAAAAATTATTATATGCCAATCACACCAATACAAACAAAAAGGAAAACAAACAAACAAAAAAGAAAAAAAATTCTAACCTAAGTTAGGGTAGACCTATGACCTAGACGACTCCTAACTGGTTAGACTGTCCACGGGAGGTCGGGTGCAGACTTTGACCACGAGTTAATCAGCCAGGTCAGGGCAAGAGTGGTGCGAGGTTTTCCATCAAAGACGTTCCTTAATTAAATAACCACCAATCTTCGGGCTTTCGGCCCTCAATCCCTTTCCTAGACACTGATTTGGCAAGAGTCAACTTCCAGCACTGTTCCCCCTTAGGATAATCTCCTATTGAGTCCGAGATGTCCCTAGGGCCAACGTCTACTCTTTTTTAGTTAGGCTTGGGTTAGTGAGTGCTTGGGATATGATTTTTGGGCTAAGGAAGGGTGATGAAATCCCCACCTTATCTTGTTAATGGGTTATGCCCTTAAGATGAATTAGTGCAAGTGTACAAGATAAATAGATAGAATTCACTCAAAGCAGATAATCAACCAAGAGATGAGTCCTATTCTACATGCAATGCGTACGTACCTTGCTCCTCCAGCACTCTTCAACAGTAAATAAAAATAATTGAAAAGACACGTGCCTAATATGCAAACGTCTAATCAATTTTTATTTTTAACAACCAATAACTTACTGTGAATTATTAGCAATTTACAGGTATATCACAGAACAAAATAAACAGAGCAGTAAACAGAATTTACAATTTGCAGCAACCTGCAAAAAGATCAATCAGTAGTTCTCTACTGTTGCCGCGTTTCCGCGGCTCTGGCCGCGGATCCGCGGCAAAACAGTAGGTTCTGGTGCTCTGCCTTCGAGGGCAGAGGCACAGGATAGCAATATGTCCACTGCTGCTGCTATGTTTCTGTTTCCTGTTCTCCAAACCTGCAAACAGAAAAGAATAAAGAATTAGTTAAAAATTAAATTTTTGTTTTAGAGATAAACTTACCGTCCCTCCCCGGCAACGACGCCAATTTGTTGACTGAGTTTTCCTGCACACAAAATTTGAATATTAGATCTGAGAATTAAAGGTGTGCTAGGTTCTCAATACTAATCCGCGGTAGCAAGGCTATGCGGGTCGTGATCCTCAGGGAGGGACTGCGATGGAAGCGTTAAGCAAGTTTCTCTAAAGTTTTTATCTTTTTTATTAGTTATGATGGTGGTATTTACAATGGGTGGTATTTACAGTGAAGTGGAAGAGAAAGAATTGGGAGATAGTGATTTAATCTACAAAAATGGAATAAAAGAAAAGAAAAGAAAACTAACCTTGGTTGGAGAAAATATGTGAAAACCTAACACTTTCTACTTATTTCGGAGACGTTGAACGCATAAACCATGGGATCAATCTCAGTCCGCTGTTCGCATTAGATCATCAAGCCTTGGGCAAGTATGAATTGATACGCCTCGAGGAGGAGAACATCTCCATGGAATATCGTTGGCACCACCAAGATTTGTTATACTTGTGGTTCGGTAATCGCTTGCATGCTCATCAAAGATCAACAGAAAGAAAGTAGAAAAGAAAAAGAGAACAAAAAGAAAAGTAAAGCAATGACATAAATAAAAATAAAAATTACCTTCATTACTTAAAACAATGGAGAAGAGAAGCATACATCAGTGTCACCCTCATCATAGCCATCTCCCTCTCTTGAAAATAAAAAGAAACCCTAATTACAAAACTAGAAGAAAGAAGAGAAACCCTAAAAATCCTAACTTTGGCCCTTTGCTGGACGCTGGACGTTCTGTACGTTGCACTGCAGGGGGTATTTATAGGTGCAGAAGGAGTTAGAGTCCAGTTACAACTCTCCCACGAAAGCTGATCCCCAGACTCGTCAGAAATGTCGCGGAAATGGGAAATTTGCCGCGGAAACGCGGCACTTTTGTAGCCAAATGCCACGCGCTTTGGCGCGTGGCCTCTCCTGGTCCGTCCATGTGGGCGCCTGCTTCTGGAAGTATGATCCTGGCTCTTCATATTGGGATTTCGAGATAACTTGATAATCAAGTTACCTAGATTTTGAATTCTCCCAATCTCTTTTAAACGAATTTCCTTATCTCTGCACTCTTTTCATTCTCATCTACAAGAGTTTAGGGTTGGGTAGAAGTCTATCCTTCCCTCATCTTTGATATTTGCAACTTTAGCCCTTTGTGTATTTGCATTTTGACTTCTTGTAATTGCGCTTTTTCACCTGGGCTTCAAATATGGGCTTGGATCTGGGCTTTTGGGCTCTTTAAACTTTATTTATTGTTAAAATAATAATTCGAGGCCTGCACACATTAAATAACGAAATATTAATAAATGTGCATTATAATATGAATAAATGTGCAAATGTGATGGTATATATGATGATAAAAATGCACTTTTCACTACCAATCAGTAATAAAATACTTTTTCCCACCTCTAGTTGGCATAAACTTCAAGTCACACAGATCGCTATGAATTAACCCTAAAGGTTCTGTATTTCGATTAATTGAGTGAAATGAATTTTTCGCGAACTTGGCCTCAACACAAATCTCACACTTGCGAATTTCTTCCTAGTTGAGTTTAGGAATGTATCCTAAATTAGACAAGTTTTTTAAAGACTTGTAATTTACATGCCCTAATTTAGCATGCCATAAAATAGGAGACTCAAGCAAATAAGCAGAAGACTTTTCTTTATTTATAAGCTTAGGGTACAAATACACAGACTTTTTTCCCACCACTGCAACATTGGCTTTAAAAAGACCATCAACAAGATAACCCTTTCCCACATACATCCCACCCTTAGTAAGTACAAATTTGTCTGATTCAAAAATCATTCTAAATCTTTTCTTACTAAGTATTGATCCAGCTATCAGATTCTTGCGGATATCTGGAACATGTAGCACATCGTTCAGAGTAAGCTCTTTCTCAGATGTCCACTTCAGGATGACCTTTCCTTTTTCCTCAACCTTGGAGATGGCTGAATTTCTCATGAAGAGATGCAAATCTTGCTCTAGTTTTGATATTCAGAGAATAATAATTTCTCAGAGCAGATGTGCCGAGTATCCCCAGTGTCTACCCACCAATCCTTATTGTTGGTCGTCAGATTCACTTCTGACACCACAGCTGAAAGGTTTGACGACGCATGGTCGGTCAGTTGCCTGTGGATGGTTCTTCTTATTCTTTTTGAAACAGCTGTGATATTCATTCTCCTTATGCCCCTCTTTGTTACAGATGTAGCAAGTTCCCTTGAAGCGCATGTTCTTGCCTTCTTGGACCTTGCCTTTGTACCCTTGGGCAGTCTTCTTCCGCTTTAAGCTTTTGGATGTAGACGCTTTCCCCTTTGAGTCTTCGATCACATTAGCCTTGGCTTCATAGGAGATCTTACTGCTCTTGGACTTTCGGTTGTCCTCCTCAATCCGAAGCCTCACAATGAGATCTTCTAACTTTAGCTCCTTGCGCTTGTGCTTCAGGTAGTTCTTGAAATCTCTCCACGCAGTGGGAGTTTCTCCACAATAGTAGCAACCTGAAAAGTTTCAGGTAGATTCATACCTTCAGCCTCTATCTCGTGCAAGATAAGTTGGAACTCTTACACCTGACTGATCACAGTCTTATTGTCCACCATCTTATACTCTAGAAATCGTCCTATGACGAACTTCTTGGTACCGGCATCCTCAATCTTGTACTTCTTATCAAAACTGGCCCATAACTTCTTTGCTGTTGTGATAGGACTGTAGACATTGTAAAGAGAGTCATCTAGTCCTTTAAACTATAGTTTCGGCAAAGGAAGTCACCTTAAGTACATGCATTGACTGCAAGGACTGAGTCCCGATCAGTCCGGGTTCTGGTGGATCCTCTTGTAGGAATTTGGCCAGATGCAGAGTGGTCAAGTAGAAGAGCATCTTCTGTTGTCACCTCTTAAATTCTGTGCCATCAAATTTCTTGTCTTCTCCGGCTTCGGGTTAGAAAGTGGAGTAGGCATCAAAGTTTAGATCTGCATATTTGGTGCCTTACTTGAGCTGTCTTGATTAGTCTCGGACATTTTCTATAAGTTCAAGCAGAACAGAAGTAAGAAACTTCAAGATAATTGTCTTAAGAATGTTGGTCACTAGGATCAATCTGACAACTAATCAATATCACTGATCTAATTGGCCAGGTTGGTGAATATCAGGTGGGAGGTTTTCCGTTCAATAGAATGTTCCTTAATTAAAGAACCACCTTTCAATTACCTTCCTTGGTTAAACATCAATTAGACTAGTATGAGTCAGTCTCAATATACTGAATATCAGTATAACCCCTGTATAAAGAAAATTAATTCACTTATGCAGTACTTGGAGTGAGGTAAGCTTATAGTGAATCTCCTTAAGACAATTACGTCCCCGCTACAGTGCTAACAGGTTACCGGACGCAGGTCTCCCAATATACAACACTCCTTCACGGTATTTGGATAGCACTACCAAATCACCGTACGGTCGAACCGTAGTTAACCAGTACCTTCACAAGATTATCAAAGCAGCAGGACCAAGACAAATTTCAGGGAGAATATTTGTCTTTACTTTGGAGGAACACCCGCCGTAGAGAATGGAGGAAGATAGAAGAATATTCTTCTTCAGAAGTCACAGATTCAGACAACAATTCTATTAAAGAATCTATTGAATTTCTGAGCCTTCTTTCAGAAGGAATCTGGTGGAAGTCACTTCGGAATCCGAGTTGCAGAATTCCCATTTCCTGTTGGAAGTCACTTCTGAATCTGAGTTGCAGAAGTCCCACCTTGGAATACAGAGGAAGGAAATTGTTTTCCTTTTCTGTGTTGCTTCTGTGTTTTGTGTGTTGTGTATCGAATGAGAGAAAAGAAGCGCTATTTATAGCGCTCCGGAGGGGTAAATCCGTCTGAACCCGACCGAACGGTTGCAACGGTTCCGTCTGAACTGTTGCAACAGTTCGTTTCAGACAAAAATCGCCCAACTGTTCGCGGCGGTTTTCTGTCAGCCATTGCACTGATACGGTTCAGATCCGGATGGCGGAGCGGGTAACCCAAACCCGTGAGACTCGGTTCAAAAAGAACCGGACCGGTAGGGAACCCGAACCCAAACCGAGCCCGAGCCTGACCCAGATTCGGTGCCGCCGCCGTAGGCAGCGGCGGCGCGCACGCGCATGTGGGCATGGTTTTGTAAATCACCTAGAGGGGGGGTGAATAGGTGATGACTAATCTAATGGTCACTTAATGCCAAATAATGCGGAATTAAAAACTATAATGACCTAAACTAAATTCTTATACTAAACACCACGTATAACATAAGAGTGTTGCCGAATTCCCCGTGAAGGGCTCTGGACAAACTCCTCTAGATTCCCCTTGATATGGGTTGAGGTGTCGCGTTGGCTCTCTTGGTTGAATACAAGTGTTAGCAAACAATCCCAAGCAAGTATATCAATTAAGCACAATGAATATCTAGCATGTAAAAATAAAGATAAGTAATAGCATGTAAGATATAAAAGAGACAAAGAGAGAGAGAGTGAGCAATCGCAAACACAAGAAATTTGTTTCGAGGTTCGAGCACACTTGCTCTACATCCCCGCCTTCGACACACGAAGGATTTCCACTATGCACGATCCCAATGGATCTCTCCTTGGTGCCGCAACACCTACAATCCCTCGGACTCCCTAGTCCCGTACACACGCAAGCCCCACAAGCTTGCCGAGGCCGCACCTCAAACCAAGAGTTCACAACCGAACTCTAAATCACCACGAGCACACTTGCCCGTTTCCTCAAAGTACAAGAATGAAATCTCTGGTGATCTAAACACTTTGATCACCAATAAAAGCTCTCACTAAAACACTCCTACAGAATGAATAATCATTGGATGCTCAAGTGTAGTGTGAGAAAAACTAGGATGAAAGGTGGAGGAAAACTCAAAGAATCACTTTAAACACTCTTGATAAAATCTTCCCTTTAGATAGGAAATATTTGCTCACAAATATGTGGAGAAAACTCTTTTGAAAGGATAAGAAAAACTGGCCCAAAGCTCTCCTAAAATCTTGATGAAAAACAATGCCCAAACCCCCAAATTTATAGGCTAAGAAAAACTAGCCGTTGGGGTCTGTCAGGCCTAACGGTCGACCGTCCGGTCGGCCGGCCAACGGTCATATTTCAGACCGTTTGAGCCATCGGTCGACCGGGCGGTCGACCGAGCCAGGATACAGAGAGCAATCTCTCTGTCCGGTCGACCGCCCGGCCGTCCGGGGCCTTTCCAAAGAGCAGAGCTCTCTGGACGGTCGACCGGGTCGGTCGGCCGGCCATCCTGCAGAACTGGCGTGCACGTCGGTCGACCGGGTCGGTCGACCGACTACAGCCAGATCAGAAAACTTAGGGATTTAAAACATGGTCTTTTTGGTTCAAATAAAATCCCATAAAATATTGAAAAATCTACCAAAATAGTTTACCAATATACTTTGATAAACAAACATGCTTGCACAAAATCAAGGCATGTTATAAAAGATTTGGACTATTTTTATAATATGGAAAAATTGGCTCAAATGAAAATAGTATTTTTCCAAACTTAGTTTTTTCAAAACTTGTTCATGATACAAAAATAAGATATTTTGAATTCATTAAAGCATAGTGCGTATGGATATGATCCACTACACAAATAAGATATCTATGTTTTTGATATTAAGCGTTAAACATGGTTTGGTTTCAAAAGACATGTACATGAGAAACATCAAAAACTAAAATAGTATTTTTCAAAATGAAAGTCTTTTCTAAATCTGAAAATTCTTTTATGAAAAGACAACTAAATCAAGAGTGTGTGTGTGTGATATATACTTGAGCAATCCACCAACTATTCTATCCTTTACATTTATCTAAAAACAAAAATCTTCTAAAAAACAAACCTAGACTCAAGTCTTAACTTGAAGCCTTCTCATCTTCTAGACTTGGTCCAAACACGATCCAACGAGCTCAACTTTTGATGTGGTCTTGATGCATAGGCTCGTGAATCAACCGGTGCTAACTCCAAAACTTGACTTTAAATACTTTGTTGAAGCTCCACACCTACTAAGATCTTGATAACAAGTCTGTCACTAATTAAACACAAGATCATTAGTACAATAACTACATGAGTTGATCATCATCAAAACTAGAGTGATGGGCCTTTGGGCCAACAATCTCCCCCTTTTGATGATGACAAAACTCATGAAGTTATATATGCATGGATTAAAGTAAAGCTTCAAAGAAGCTCCCCCTTAACTCATGCATACCAAATAAACAATAATATATGACAATGAAGCTCATAAATATGTATGCAAATGTATGGTAGAGATAAAACATATCAAATTCTTTTTCTCCTATTTGCAAAACAAAACATATATGCATAAACATAAATCTTTCTCAAACATGCATATAAACCCAATACTTCTCCCCCTTTTGTCACTCATCAACAAAGGGGTTAAAGTAAAACAAAACAAATTTTCTCCCCTTTTTGTCCTAAACAAAGAATCAATAAAGGGTATACATAAATCAATCAATAAAGATTTATATGCAATATACACTCATGAAGAGGAAGACGCTAAGTTAACTTCCCTATATATATGCATTACATGAAGAAAGGATGACAAGCCCTAATTCACATAACACATAGTATGTAATGCATAAGAGGAGATGTGAAGCTCCCCCTACACACGTATATCATATAAAGAAGAGTTGTCAAGCTCCTCAATATATAATATACTCAACATGAATCTATATGTAGAAGAGATGTTAAGCTCTCCTTGCATATAGGCAATACAAATCCAAACAATTTTTTTTTTTTAACGGTATCACTTGTAAAATCAAATTTTTAAGATACCAAAAGTAACTAATCAAATTGTAATTACAAATTTTTAATTTTTCAACTACATAAAATATATTGATATCAATTGTAAATTTATAACAAATTTGAAGCATTTTGATACCAATTGAAAAACATGCATAAGCTTAAAAATATCAATTGAGATACCAATTGAAAATAAAGTTTTAAATTAATCTTAGCATAAACTTTGTGCTTTAAAGATGTATATCAATTATAAAGCAAGCACATGAAAATCATATATATGTATGAGAATGGATAATACCAATTGAAAATTAGAGCATACATATATAGAAAACAAAATATGAGTATACAAAAATAGAGTCAAATTGATACCAATTGAAATGATCCAATGATACCAATTGAAAGAAAAGTAAGGTCATGTGTATATCTCATAAAAAAATTTGAAGAATAAATAACTAGTTTAAATTAATTTTTGAAAAACTAGTTAAAGATCCTTCAAAAACATCAAATCATATGTTTTCATAAAACATAACTAAATACATAAAGATTTAATCACTCATGGTCTATAAAGCTCAAAATGATCATGAAACTAAGTCATGAATAAATGAAAATGTGAGTGTTAAAAGATCATGTAAATAGCATTTTTTATAAAAAAAGACATTGAAGCTCAAAAAGTGTGAGTATCATTTTTAAATCATAAAAATTCATTTTTTTATCAATCAAACATGAACATTCATTTTTCATAAAAACAAAGCACACTTCTAGGTATATGTATGATTTATCCAATCCTAACAATACACATACATTCTCAAATATAAAAGAGTCTATCAATTGTATTTGCATGAAGGCAAGAGACTCACGGGTATACATGTATATTTATTAGATTTGAATTAAAAATACATATACATGAAGTAAAATCATAAAATTTGGCAAAGCATGTATAAATGAGAGAATCATCAAAACTAGCCTATACATGTGCATATAGTGGGTACAAATGAGCATGAAGTGCAAATATATATAAATCAAATGTAACTCACTATTTGTACATGAATAATATAAGTTTGATAAGAACTACATCTAAGCATGTTTATACCACATGAAGCACATAAGAACACAAAATATGAACATGCTATGAATATGATATATGTAAAAAGCATGTACATAAAAAGTAGGAGTTTAGAGATTGTTACCAACTTCAAAGCTCCAAGCATGGTGGTCTTTCCCACCTCCTTGATAGTGGTGCATCCAATATGTGTCCATCAAGTCCATTGCATCCACCATCAAGGCACCAAATCTCTCACGTCTTGTGAGAGCCCTCACCTACATCAAATACACAAGGTGGGGATTTTGGTATCTATATTTTCTTGGGTCCTTTGGGGTTAGTCTTGTAAGGAACCCAAAAAAATTTATTATTAGCAAAATTAAAATGATGCAACTTGTCATAACAAAATTTTGCTAAATGGCCTTTGCGGCCACAATGTGTACACATGTACACCTTAGAATGCTTATGTGTGTGAGTGTGATCATGATGTGCAACATAAGCATGATGATGTGGATGAATGTGTGGAGTTTGTTTCTTTGAAAACAAAGACTCCAATCTAGAATGGTTGAATGCACACGAGCTCAAAGTTGAGCTCAAACAATCCATTTTATTTTTCAAAACTTTTATCTCATTTGTGGTGGCATGTAAAGCATGATGAGATAAAGAATCATTTTTCTTTTTCTTTTTCGAAACAAAATCTTTTTCTTTTTCACAAATTTTTCTTTTTAAAGACTTATTTTCTTGAAAAACAACTTCTTTTTGTTTTTTCACCAAATCAATTTTATTTTTCAAAGTATTGTTTCCTTCACACAAATCATTCAATTTTGAAAATAAGGAAACATTCTCATTTTTCAAATCTTCTTTTTCTTTTCTAAGCATGCAATCTTGTTTCTAAATGAATCTTGTTCTATATGCATGCAATCAAATTTCTTTTTCAAATTTTTATTTTCCTTTTTAATCATGTCATATTTCTTAAGCAATAATTGACAAAATGTAGAGAGCTCTTCATATGACATGTTATTATCCTCATCCTCGGATTCGGTAGTTACCTCAAGGGGGTTATCCCCTTGGACCATATAGCACTTGTTGGAGGTGTCGCTTCCAACACCCGAATCGCTTCCCGCATAGTATTGATCTTTTTCGCCAAGGGAGATCAGGGTATTCCATACTAAAAAAGCCGAATCAAAATTAGAAACCCTAGATAAATAATCATCATTTAGGGTTGACTTTAAAGCATGAAGGGCTTTTGCATTAGCCTCAAAATTCTTACCATCTAAACAATATGCATTATTAGTAGTGGCAAGATAAACATGAAAACCTAAGGCCTTGAGGTACAAGGACATCTTAACCTTCCAAATGTAGATGTTAAGAATGTCAAAAGTGGGTGGTGACATGAAGTCCATGGTGTGTGTACAAAATATTGTGATTAGCCTAAAAATGAGGATCTTTAACTCTTGGTTGTAAGACCCAAATCAGAGTACCAAGCTCTGATACCAATTGTAAATCACCTAGAGAGGGGGGGTGAATAGGTGATGGCTAATCTAATGGTCACTTAATGCCAAATAATGCGGAATTAAAAACTATAATGACCTAAACTAAATTCTTACACTAAACGCCACGTATAACACAAGAGTGTTGCCGAATTCCCCGTGAAGGGCTCTGGACAAACTCCTCTAGATTCCCCTTGATATGGGTTGAGGTGCCGCGTTGGCTCTCTTGGTTGAATACAAGTGTTAGCAAACAATCCCAAGCAAGTATATCAATTAAGCACAATGAATATCTAGCATGTAAAAATAAAGACAAGTAATAGCATGCAAGATATAAAAGAGACAAAGAGAGAGAGAGAGTGAGCAATCGCAAACACAAGGAATTTGTTTCGAGGTTCGAGCACACTTGCTCTACATCCCCGCCTTCGACACACGAAGGATTTCCACTATGCACAATCCCAATGGATCTCTCCTTAGTGTCGCAACACCTACAATCCCTCGGACTCCCTAGTCCCGTACACACGCAAGCCCCACAAGCTTGCCGAGGCCGCACCTCAAACCAAGAGTTCACAACCGAACTCTAAACCACCAAGAGCACACTTGCCCGTTTCCTCAAAGTACAAGAATGAAATCTCTTGGTGATTTGATCACCAATAAAAGCTCTCACTAAAACACTCTTACAGAATGAATAATCAATGGATGCTCAAGTGTAGTGTGAGAAAAACTAGGATGAGAAAGGTGGAGGAAAACTCAAAGAATCACTTTAAACACTCTTGATAAAATCTTCCCTTTAGATAGGAAATATTTGCTCACAAATATGTGGAGAAAACTCTTTTGAAAGGATAAGAAAAACTGGCCCAAAGCTCTCCTAAAATCTTGGTGAAAAACAATGCCCAAACCTCCAAATTTATAGGCTAAGAAAAACTAGTCGTTGGGGTCTGTCAGGCCTAATGGTGGACCGTCCGGTCGGCGGCCAACGGTCATATTTCAGACCGTTTGAGCCATCGGTCGACCGGGCAGTCGACCGAGCCAGGATACAGAGAGCAATCTCTCTGTCCGGTCGGCCGCCCGGCCGTCCGGGGCCTTTCCAGAGAGCAGAGCTCTCTGGACGGTCGACCGGGTCGGTCGGCCGGCCATCCTGCAGAACTGGTGTGCACGTCTGTGCACGTCGGTCGACCGGTCGGTCGACTGGCTACAGCCAGATCAGAAAACATAGGGATTTAAAACATGGTCTTTTTGGTTCAAATAAAATCCCATAAAATACTAAAAAATCTACAAAAATAGTTTACCAATATACTTTGATAAACAAACATGCTTGCATAAAATCAAGGCATGTTATAAAAGATTTAGACTATTTTTATAATATGGAAAAATTGGCTCAAATGAAAACAGTATTTTTTCAAACTTGGTTTTTCGAAAACTTGTTCATGATACAAAAACAAGATATTTTGAATTCATTAAAGCATAGTGTGTATGGATATGATCCACTACACAAATAAGATATCTATGTTTTTGACATTAAGCGTTAAACATGGTTTTGGTTTCAAAAGACATGTACATGAGAAACATCAAAAACCAAAATAGTATTTTTCAAAATGAAAGTCTTTTCTAAATCTGAAAATTCTTTTATGAAAAGACAACTAAATCAAGAGTGTGTGTGTGTGATATATACTTGAGCAATCCACCAACTATTCTATCATTTACATTTTATCTAAAAATAAAAATCTTCTAAAAAAACAAACCTAGACTCAAGTCTTCATCTTCTTGAAGTCTTCACTTGAAGCCTTCTCATCTTCTAGACTTGGTCCAAACACGATCCAACGAGCTCAACTTTTGATGTGGTCTTGATGCATAGGCTCGTGAATCAACCGGTGCTAGCTCCAAAACTTGACTTTAAATCCTTTGTTGAAGCTCCACACCTACTAAGATCTTGATAACAAGTCTGTCACTAATTAAACACAAGATCATTAGTACAATAACTACATGAGTTGATCATCATCAAAACTAGAGTGATGGGCCTTTAGGCCAACAGGTTTCCCCCTAATCGCGCGCGAAAACTCCATGTACCCAAAGGGCACACCGCTTGGTCCCATTTTTCTCTATTTAAACACTTCAAACTTCCATCCCATGGCCAATGTGGGATAAATGCTTTTAGTTACCTTTAGTCCCCTTTTGGCTTTGAATTAGGCAAACTTTAGACTTGAATATCTCATTCATTCGAAGTCGGAATTGAACATGTAAATATACAACGTTCATCCCCAATGGAAGGAGAACACACTCCAACCATTATCCAAATTATTCTATCAATAGATCTCGCCGTAATTAAACTCAAAGATTCACAATTAATTCTTCATATTTTCCAATAGTCCCCCACAATGAATGGAGATTCACGGAATTGACACGCAAAGAGACTGACTCTATAATGAAAGGTACTTTAGAAAAGAAACTGCATTAGGATAGGTGAACTAGGTCTTGAACCTTTCATAGCAAAAACTTTATCGGACTTACTGGCTAATCAGTGAACTAAGTCTTATACTGTTAGCCGTTAGTGTAAGCCAAGTCAACAAGCTTCACATAATAACTTTTCAAATTAACTTTGGTTCTCGGTTGTGTCCATTTTGGCCCTAAACATTCTTAGTTTCGGAGAGTATCTTTAGGGAATAACAGCCTCAATAGAAATTCTCAAAGAGCCGACCCAACTCTATACTCACATAGGTGATCGTCCTATTAAGAGTAGTCTACTCTACTCCACTTGTTTAATTACAAGATATAGGCATCATTAAAAGCGTTAAGCTTATCCTTAATCCACTTGTAGAAAGCACTTGTGTGCACCTTAGGAATGGATTGGAGTCAAGCTCCTAACTGCTTACTTGCTAAGTCAATCATAACTAGTTTTTCCTCTTGAACTTAGCCCGTGGGATCTCCAGTCGCTAAGTGAGGTTTCCATTAAGCTGACTCGGTAAGGTTAGACTTTTAGACCCATTCCCCTCGATGCGCAGTTTATACGCTCTCCACTTAAACCTTTGATAAGCGGATCCGCTAAATTATCTTTTGACGAGACAAAGTCAATAAAGATAATTCTATTTGAGAGCAACTGCTTAACGGTATTATGTCTACGACTAATATGTCTAGACTTACCGTTATATATAAAATTTTGTGTCCTAGAAATAGCTTCTTGATAATCACAGTGTATACCTATAGCGGGCACTAGCTTTTGCCACAATGGTATATCTTCCAAAAATTATCGAAGCCATTCTGCTTCTTCTCTGGCCTTATCTAAGGCTATGAATTCTGATTCCATAGTGGAACGGGCAATACATGTTTATTTGAAAGATTTTCAAGATACCGCTGCTCCTCCTAAAGTAAATACGTATCCGCTGGTTGATTTTGATTCCTCAGAATCGGCAATCCAATTAGCATCACTGCATCCTTCAAGTACAGGTGGATACTGTCCATATCTCAAGGTATATACTTGGTATGTGATACGTAACCTAATACTCATAGTAGAGCAGTCCAATGATCATCACTAGGGTTACTAGTGTATCTGCTTAACTTGCTTACAGCGTAAGCAATATCGGGTCTAGTGCAATTCATTAAATACATTAGACTTCCAATAATCTGAGAATACTCCAACTGACGTACTCCAGTTCCTGTATTCTTACGAAGGTGAATGTGTGGGAGAAAAGGATTTGTATTCTCCTTTATCCCATGATCCTTGAATCTTTCTATTATCTTATTCACATAGTGAGATTGAGATAGACTGATTCCATCTAGTGTTCTTGTGATTTTAATTCCTAAAATTACATCAGCAACCCCAGATTCTTCATGTCAAAACTGTTAGACAACATTCTTTTAGTGGACTTAATAATTTCAATATTAGTCCCAATTATCAACATGTCGTCTACATAAAGAGAAACAATAATACATGCATTTCTAACTGTTTTAGTGTAAACACACTTATCGCATTCATTGATAGTGAATCCATCTTTGATCATGACACTATCGAATTTCTCATGCCATTGTTTTGGAGCCTGCTTTAGACCATATAAGGATTTTACCAATTTACACACTTGTGTTCTTGGTCCTTGACTATAAATCCTTCAGGTTACTCCATATATATTTCTCCATTTAATTCACCGTTTAAGAATGTCGTCTTGACATCCATTTGATGGATATCTAAGTTATGCAATACTGTAATTGCAATCAACATCCGAATGGAGGTTATTCTTGTTACTGGTGAATAAGTATCGAAGTAGTCAAGTCTTTCCTTCTGTCGATAGCCCTTTGGCTACTAATCTAACCTTACACTTATCGATAGATCCATCGGGTTTTAATTTTCTTTTGAAAATACACTTACACCCAATTGGTTTACTGCCAGGAGGCAAGTTTGCCAATTCCCAAGTATGTTTACTTAGTATGGATTCTATTTCGCTATTTATACCTTCTTTTCACATTTGTGCTTCTGGGGTAGACATAGCCTCTTTAAATGTTTGAGGCTCGCTTTCAATAGCGTATGGACCAAAAGATTTTGAGATTCCAGATCTTTGACTTCTTCTTGGTTCAATTTTCGCATTAACAATCGGTTCCTCGGGGCTTTCGTCCCTGAATGCCATCTCATCTGTTCTTTTCCCAGAAGTCTTATCTGTTTCCCGTTTGTATGGAAAGATGTCTTCAAAGAACACAACATCTCTAGATTCGATAATCATGTATACATGAATATCTGGTATTTCTGATTTATGAACCAGAAATATATAGGCACTACTATTCAAGGCATAGTCTATAAATATGCAGTCCATAGTTCTTACTCCCAACTTGGTCTTTTTAGGTAATGGTGCTAGTACCTTTGCAAGGCATCCCCACATTTTGAGGTAATGGTAGGAAGGTGTCCTTTCATGCCATAAATCAAATGGTATAAGACCAAGTTTCTTGTGGGGTATTCTATTTAGAATATAATTTATAGTTAGCAGAGCTTCCCCCCGCAAGTTTTACGGAGCGCCAGAACTTACGAGCATGGAATTGATCATCTCCTTCAAAGTTCTGTTCTTCCGTTCAGTAATTCCATTTTATTGAGGAGTATATGGTGCTGTAGTTTGATGGATTATCCCAAATTTGGCACATAACTCACTAAAATCATTTGATTCATATTCTCTGCCTCGATCGGATTTTTGAATCTTGATATTCTTGTTGAGTTGATTCTCAACTTCGACTTTATATGTTATAAACATATTCATTGCCTCATCCTTACTGTTTAGAAGATACATATAATAGTATCTTGTTTAGTCATCAATAAAAGTAATAAAATACTTTTTCCCGCCTCTAGTTGGTATAAACTTCAAGTCACACAGATCGCTATGAATTAACCCTAAAGGTTCTGTATTTCGATCAATTGAGTGAAATGAATTTTTCGCGATCTTGGCCTCAACACAAATCTCGCACTTGCGAATTTCTTCCAAGTTGAGTTTAGGAATGTATCCTAGATTAGACAAGTTTTTTAAAGACTTGTAATTTACATGACCTAATCTAGCATGCCATAAAATAGGAGACTCAAGCAAATAAACAAAAGACTTTTCTTTATTTATAAGCTTTGGTTACAAATACACAGACTTTTGTCCACCACTGCAACATTGGCTTTAAAAAGACCATCAACAAGATAACCCTTTCCCACATACATTCCGCCCTTAGTAAGTACAAATTTATCTGATTCAAAAATCATTCTTACTAAGTATTGATCCAGAGATCGGATTCTTGCAGATATCTGGAACGTGTAGCACATCGTTCAGAGTAAGCTCTTTCCCAGATGTCCACTTCAGGATGACCTTTCATTTTCCCTCAACCTTGGAGACGGTTGAGTTTCTCACGAAGAGTTTGAAATCACCTAGAGGGGGGGAAATTAGTGACTAGCTAATCTAATGCTGAATTAATGCGGAATTAAAACTATTTATGCAAACTAAAATCTTAAGCTAAACACACAAGGTATAACACAAGAGTGTAGCCGGATTCCCCGTGAAGGGCTCTGGACTATCTCCTATATAAGAGTTGAGGTACCGCTTTGGCTCTCTTGGTTGAATACAAGTGTGAGAAAACAATCCCCAAGCATATAACAATTAGGCACAAGATATATCAAGCATATAAAGATAAAGGCAATATAAGCATGCAAGATATAAAGACAAGTAAGAGATAGAGAGAGCAATAGCAAACACGGGAGATTTGTTTCAAGGTTCGAGCACTCTTACTCTACATCCCCGCCTTCAACACTATGAAGGATTTCCACTAGAATCGATCCCACCGGATCACTCGGTGCCGTAACACCTATAAGCGAGTTCACACTAGAACTCCTTTGGACTCTCTAGTCCCTCTCTTGTTCCCGCAAGAACAAACACACGCAAGCACGTAAGCTTGCCGAGGCCGCACCTCTACACCGAGCTCTCACTAGAACTTAAGCAACGCGAACCCGCAAGTCTGCCTCCTCAAAGTACAATGATGAACTCTTGGTGATCTAAACACCTGATCACCTAAAAACAATCTCACAACAACTCTCCTATAGAATGGATATATCAATGAAAAGCTCAAGTATGTGTGCGAATAACAAGGATGGAATGTGTGGTGGAAAACTCAAGAAAATCACTTTTGAAAACTCTTGATAAACTCTCCTTTTGATTTAGAAATATTGGCTCTAAAACTTGTGGAGAAAACCACTGAAATAGATATGCAAGACTAGCCAAAAAACTCTCTTCAAATCTTATATAAAACAGTCCATGGGAACCCCAATATATAGGCATCCAAAAACTAGCCGTTGGGGTCCAAATCAGCAGCTCTTACTGCTGACGGTCGACCGCCAACAGTCGGATTTCCGACCGTTAGAAAGGTCGGTCGACCGGCCGGTCGACCGACAGAGGGTCAGTCCAGGCAATTATGGGGATTAAAAACTTGACTTTTTGACTTTACTAAAATCTCATAAATTCTCTAAAAATCTACAAAAATAAGTTCAGTATTATACTTTGATATACAAACATGTTTGAGTAAAATTAAAACATGTTACAAACATTTTTGAACTATTTTTGTGACTTAGAAATTTTGGCTTAAAACAAAATTCGTATTTTTCCAAATTGATTTTTCAAAACTTCTCCAAATGCAAAAACAAGATATTTTAAACACTTTTAAAGCTTAGTGTGTATGGATATGATCCACTACACATATATGATGAAATATCTATGTTTTTGACATTAAGCTCTAAAATAGTTTTGGTTAAAACACATGTATATATGAAACTCCAAAAATCAAAACGGTATTTTTCCAAAATGAAAACTCTTTTGTATTTTTTCAAAATGAAAACTCTTTTATAAAAACTCATCTAAATTTTGTGTGTGATTGTATATGATACTTGAGCAATCCACCAACTAATCTATCCTTTACATTTTATCTAAAAATAAAATCTTACTAAAAACAAACCTATACTCAAGTCTTCTCTTGAAGGTGTTCACTTGAAAATCTTCTTCTCCTACTTGACTTAGTCCAAAACTAGATCCAATGAGCTAGCCTCCTCTTGAGTACTTGATATGGTCTTGAAGCACAAGCTCTTGAATTAACACGTGCTAGCTCCAAAACTTGACTTGAAATCCTTTGTTAATACTAAACACCTACTAAGATCTTGATCATATATCTGAGACTAATTAAACACAAGATCATTAGTACTATAACTATATGAGTTAATCATCATCAAAACTAGAGTGATGGGTCGTTGAGCCAACAATCTCCCCCTTTTTGATGATGACAAAACTCATGGAGTTATATATGCATGGATTAAAGTTAAGCTTCATAGAAGCTCCCCCTTAACTCATGTATAACAATAAACAAATAGGATATGGCAATGAAGTGCATAAAACTAAACAAATATATATGCGCTAATAGGGTGAGAGAAACATGCATAAATTAAAAGTTCTTTTTCTAAAAACTTTCTCCCCCTTTTTGTTTAAACTTTCAAAAACATTCTCCTCAAAAACACAAGATGCATAAACTCAATATATGCAAAAACAAAAATATGCATATATAAACTCAAAATCTTTCTCCCCCTTTTTGTCAATCATCAACAAAGGGGTAAAAACCAAATCAACAATAAAGATATATATATGCGATATACATTCATGAAGAGGAAGACGCTAATTTAGCTTCCCTGCATTCATGCATTACATGAAGAAGGGATGACAAACCCTAACTCACATAAAGCATAATATGCAATGTATAAGTGGAGATGTGAAACTCCCTCTACACACGTGTATCACATAAAGAAGAGATGTCAACCTCCTCAATATAAAATACACTCAAAATCTATATGTAGAAGAGATGTTAAGCTCCTCTTGCATATAAGCAATACACATCAAAACATTTTTAATGCAAATTTTGATAATTAAACAAATTTTGAAATCACCTTAAATTAAATTTAGAGATATCATTTGTACATAAACAAAATTTTAAGATACCAATTGTAACTAAACAATATAAATTTTGAATTTTTCTTAAATCAACAAATCAATTTGAGATATCACAAGATCTTTGATATCATATGAAATTGGAAATTTGTGATACCAATTGAAATTGAAATACTTGCACATTTTGATACCAATGAAAGAAAATATTTTATATATACCAAGTGAAATATATGATAAATTTTGATACCAAATAGGTAAAACATTTTGATACCAAATGAAATTTAAACCTAATTGGAAATTGAAACATATTGATACATCTTGCACAATCTTTGAGGGTACAAAGATAAGAACAAATATCATGAAAATCTTTCACAATCTTTGACTTTACTTGATTTTCCATAATCTTTGATTTGATTTGATTTAATCTCTTGATTCTCCATATCTTTGATTTTATTTGATTTCTTGCAGATCTGGATCTGAGTTGATGTAATTGGGCTTTGAACTTTGGGCTTGTAAAAGTTAATCTTTTGAGTTTCTTTTCTTTATTCTTTATTCAAAACCTAACTTCTACATGAAAACACTATAAATACCTGAGTAGAATCATTTATGAATAAAAAGCAGATAAACAAGAGTATAAAAATGTAACAAAATGATGTCAATCAATAAGTAGATCCCTTGTTTGGATCTAGCAACCTCAATGGTTGGAAAATGTTTCAAGTTACCCAAATACTTTATATGAAAGTGAGAATCGAGAAATTTCTTGAGAGTGCTAATTACCAGTGATGATGATGTAATCCACATAAATCAAAACTGCAGTAAAAAAATCCTTTACTGGATATGAACAAAGAAAAATCAGTTTTTGATTGTGAGAAACTGGCATCAAGAAGGTATGAAGAGAATTTAACAAACTAATTGCGGATACTTGCTTGAGGCCATAGACAAATTTATTGAGACGACACACAATATTCCTCCTATTTGGAAAATCTGGTCGGGATTTTCATGTAGGAAGGTATTGTTCACATCCAATTGATACAAGGTCCAATTCCGTACTGTAACACCAAGAAGGCAACAAAACTATGACAAGCTTGACCGTCGGAGCAAAGTTTTTAGGTAATCAAGACCTTTCAATCTGGGTGAACACTTTCGCTACAAGTCTTGCTTTGTAATGCTCAATGGTACTATTAAACCTATATTTGATTTTATAACCCCACTTGCAGCCAATGAGTTTTTTGCTAGGGAGGTAAGTGTCCATGTGTTATTATTCTCAAGTTCCTTGGCTGACTACTGAGCCTATAACTCAGCCGTACCACCCCATCCGAGGTCGGGGTGCGAGCCACCCTATGAAGCAAGCTATTACAGCGAGTGGCTGGAGAAGTTGGAAGCTGATGCATCTGCCATAGTATTTTTTCAATTTAGATCTTTACAGCCAAGGTAAAACTTGTAGGTTCAAAGTGAGAAGAAATTGATGTAAAATTAGCACGATAATAAGGATGAAAATTTTCATATGAAATATAAAGAGAGAGAGAGAGAGGGTATTTAATACCTACAGATTTCAGACCTGACGATGAAATTGGTGATTGGAGGACATTGCAGCAGTAGTCCTTTAGATGGATAGGAGGATGTTTGTCATGAGTGGAACATTGTAGTTGAGGTTGATTTGAGCAAAGTTGTGGTGTTGGACTAGAGAATAGAGGGTACACAGATTATTTTCAAAATCATGCAATGATGGATTGATGGTGGTATTCATAGTTCTGTTTAGTATATGCACCTGACTTGATACATTTGTCATAGGGTTACGAGAAATGGGTAGAGGAAGGATAATGGGTGAACTTCGGTGACGAGAGAGAATGAATTTGAAAAGTAGAATGAAAAAGAAAAATGTCCTCATGAAATGTTACATTACTACTAACAAAGCAAGTATTTGCAAGTAAATCATAAACTTTGTAAGCTTTCTGATCATAAAGATATCCAATAAACATGCAATGTCTAGCATAAGTAGTAAACTTATAATGATGCAAATGATCAGTTGATGCATAACATAAACAACCAAAATCTCTTAAATGATTATAGCTTGGTATTTTACTGAAAAGAATTTCATGAGGTGTTTGATCATTAAGACCCGAGGAGTGGGAGTTCAATTTATCAACTATGTAGCAGTTAAAATACAATCTCTCAAAAATTATTTGGTAAGACAGATTGAAAACACAAAGCGCGAGCAACATTTGAAAAAATGATGTTTACATTTGATAACACCATTTTACTGTCGTGTTGCGATGAAGTGTGTTGAACACACCAAAATCTTTGAATAAGGATTGTGACGCATTTGAGAAAATTTTAGAACATTTCTAAGATTTTAACATTATTATTAAATTGGGTACGAACATAAGAAATAAAATACCATGAGATTGAAGTCTCAGCATGACAAATTCTTATATTAATATCATAATTTCTTGCCAATTCATGGATATGACTAAACATCAAAAAACAGAAAATATTGTTTTCTTGGTCTTTGTTGTATAGATCGGGGGAGTAAGTGTGTGTAACAATATATCTTTTACATAATATGAAATGATCTCTATCAGAAACAGAGGTAGAACCAGAATTTTTGTTAGGCCGGCTGGTAAAATTAAGTATCAAAAAATTCCAATAGCGTTTACGAAGAATAGTAGGGTTGTATTAAACTTTTGTTCTCACCCTTCTTCATATAATTGAATTCTTCCAATATTGATATGAGTAAAGAAGTTTTGTTTCAATTTCACTAGAATATTGGATCTATATGGTTATGGAGAATGATAATATGCAAGAGAATACAATATATATAATGAAGTTAAATATTAAACCAAGCAAAGACTAGGAGAGCAAATTAATTTAAGTAAAAAAGAATGCTATTCTCTTTATCAACTTAGTGAGTTATCCTCCTAGGCTAATAAGGTTGTTAATATTGGGCTAATGTCCAAGGAATTCTTTAATTTGGTTAGAAAAAGACTTCATGAGACATACAATGGGTGAAATGTCTATTATCCAAGGATGGTGAATCCATTGGGGATCATTCTGAAGATGAGAGTGGAAAGAAAAAGAAGCTTTCTCCTGTAACTGTGCATTATCCTGATCAAGCAAAATAAAAGGAAGAAATAAAGGGACGAGAATGAAACCAGGGCGGGAGAATCTAAAAGCTAGCAACTGAATATGCAACGGGTGCAAATGCCTTGGACAAAATCATGATGCTCGAAACTGTTCATTCTTAAAGACAGAGTAAGTTGTCTTTACTTACACTGATGATAGTTTATAATAAAAAACTAACTTGTAATTTAGTTTTTTTTTTTTAACTTCTTTACATTTCTTTAGGCAATCCAAAGCATGTAACTCATCCAATCCAACACAAGAAGAGTGTGAAGATGACTTTGATGAGGAAGATTATAATCACATGGGTAAAGTTCAATCTTTAGGCTCATAGCTGAGGTAATAAGTTTACACATGATTATAGTTCAGTTTCTATAGTAATTGTGCATGGCTAAATCATTTAAAAGTTCTTCTAATATTTTTGCCTCCTGAATGCAGGAACAAACTCAAAGACCTCACTTGCAAGATACTTTTCAGTGTTCAATGATTAAAATTGAATTTTTTTAGCACAAGCTTATTAAAGGTTGAAGAAGCGACGGTTCTAATCGAAGAAGCACAGTTGCATTAAATGAACAAAATGTTGCATCTCTGTTCATTTTTCTAGTTGGAGGAAAAAAAAATAGTTTTGCAACTTTTATGTGGACTATCAAAAAAATTGTCAGAACATTTATTATGAACATTTTTTAGTTTTCCCTTCTATAGGTTGCCTCTTGATGGTTATAGATATATTTTCCGAAAAAAGGATTAGCTTCTGTGTTAGACAAACAATTGTGTTTGTTTTAACAATGGTGGAGCACATAATTCTAGAACTTATGCATTACTTTCATAATTTTGTTTTTACTGCATATCAGTGCTAATATGTCGCTACTAAATTACATGAGATTGTTGTGGCCCTTATGGGAGTAAATCTGAAATTATGAGAAGATTGGTTTGGTGGATGAAATGATAAATGGCCTATTTTTATGTCTCATTTGTATGCTTGACTATTTTGAACCATCTTGAATCCAATGAAGGCAGCCACCACTCATTGCTTCATATGTGATAGTGTGTGCATTTGTGCATATGGATGTGAAGAATTTTGTTGGATGAGATTATGGCTATGCTTTTGAGGAAGTTGCAGGATTGTCTTTGCTTTGCAGGTTGAGATTGTTGCCATGCTTCTAATAATTCCACATGAAGACATTGAGTTCATGAATGAAATAACTGAAGATGCAATATTATCAATGCAAACTTTTGTAAATTTCATTCAATGATAGTTGGCCAAAGATTTCTCTCTCAAGATGCCGCTTATAAATTTTATTGTAGCTTTGCAAGATAATGGGGTTTCTCCAATAGACACCATCCTTGCAGAGGAAAAGATTGTATTGACTGGGCAATCGGGTAGATTAGCAAAGTTAGTTGATGTTATGGTTAGAAGGAATATTAGTATTTTGTGTATGCAGGAGACTAAGTAGGTAGGTGAAAAAACTAGAATTATAGAGCCTTAAGGTTATAAACTTTGGCATACTGCTAGAGATAGAAATCGTAATGGGGTGAATGTGATCATAGATAAACAATTTCTTGAGGATGTAATGGAGGTTAGGAGGAAGGGGTGATAGAATTTTACTAGCTAAACTTATTTTAGATAGGGAGATTTTTAATGTTATTAATGTCTATGCACCGCAAGTAGGACTTGATGAGTTTAGTAAGCGTTAATTTTGGGAGGATTTAGATAAGATAGTGTAAGAGATTCCCATTAGAGAAAAGCTTTTCATAGCCGGTGACCTTAATGGGTATGTAAGAACTAGTCGTTATGGGTTTGATAGTGTACATAGAGGATTTGCTTTCGAGAAAAGAGATGAACCAGGTAACTCGACTCTAAATTTTGCCTGGTCCTATAATTTGATCTTAGCGAATACTTAGTTTAGGAAGAGAGAGTCTCACTTGATCACTTTTAGAAGTGAATGAAGTGCGAGCCAAATAGATTTCTTTTTAACTAAGAGAATAGATAGAGGTGGTTGCATTGATTGTAACGTAGTACCGGGTGACAGTGTGTAACACAACATAGGCTCTTAGTTTTAAATGTTCGGATTAGAAGAAGATTTAGAAAGATTAAACGTAAGTTAAATCCCAAAATAAGTGCTGGCGGCTAAAAAAAGTAACCAAGGAGTCTTTGTAAATTGAGTGGTACATGAAGTATATTGGAAAGCCCAAGATGATCTGAATACAACATGGAACAAATTGCTAGCTGCATTAAAAGAGTAGTTAAAAATGTACTTGATGAGTCACGGTGTGGTGCTCCACCATGTAAGGACACATCATGGTGAAATGAAGATGTAAAAGCTGTCATTAAGATCAAACGAGACTCTTACAGAGATTTGAAGAAAAATTGTGATGGAGTGAGTTTTGAGAGATATAAGCTAGCCAAAAAGGAGGCTAAGAAAGTTGTTCAGAATGCAAGAGCTAAAGTAAACAAAGAAGTATATGAAAAGTTGAACATCAAAGAGGTTGAAAAGGATATATATAGATTGCTCGAATAAGAGAGAGAAAGACTAAAGACTTATGTACTGTGAGGTGTGTCAAAGATGAGAATCGAAAGGTTTTAGTTTGAGATGAAGAAATCAAAGAAAGATGGAGAGAGTATTTTGACAGATTATTTAATGGTAGTTCTACTCAAGATTTGGGTGACATTACCATTCAGTGCTAGAATATGAACCATAATTATATGCGCAGAATTAGTGAATCTGAAGTTAAAGAGGCCTTGAAGAGGATGAAATCAAAAAAAGCTGTTAGCCTGGTGGAATTTCTATTGAGATATGGAGATGCTTAAGAGAGATGGGTTTAGGAAGAGAAAGTCTCACTTGGATCACTTTTAGAAGTGGATGAAGTGTGAGCCAATGATTAGTCTACGATTATGCATTATTATATCGCATTCTCTCACAGATTTATGAATAAAATTGTCGTCTAAATCGTGTTTTGGTCTTTATTGCAAGTAAATCCAAAGTTCAAGGGCAAAGGGCTAATAAGAGCCTAATTAAACCTCTTTAATGGTAATTAATCCCGCATTACTTGGAGGCCAAGCCAAGGATTATCTAGAAGATTCATTGAACCTAGCCTTCAGCACATGTCAGACGAATATTCGGGCGAAATTACCAGAAACAGCATATACCCTGCACATTCTCGAAGCCAGAGGGAGCGACTGACAAAAACCTGGGACCCCTCTCCCTGCTATTGCCGCGGAAATGCGGCAATAGCCGCATTTTCGTGGCAAAGCTATGGAGCCACGCGTCGATTTTCGACGCGTGGCCCCGTCTCGTCTTCTGGATTCTTCTGATGCCTATATATAGCCCTGCCTCTGGCCAAAACGCAAGCAGTCTTCGTTTTTAGGAGTAGGTGCAGATTTTAGGAGTAGTGTAGGTGAGTGTTCTTCATTTCTTGTATTTTCATTTCTTTTTAGATCATTGTAGTAGGGCTGAGTGATTTCTAGAAAGAGAGATAGTGAGGGATTGATGTAATAGAGAGTGACACTCTATGTAAAGATGCCTCCTTTCTCTTCCAATGAAATCTCCTTCACCTTCTACATGATTTCTTGCTAGTTTTTCTTCTCATGGCAATTTAGCTACTAACCACTAACCATCTAACCACTTACTTGATAATCCACATGAATCGGGTTGCCTCTACAAGGCCTTGTTCTTGCAAGAGCCATTGATGGCCAAAGATGATGGGTTCTAACATCTAACTTGCTAACTTGCTAACTTGCTAACCAAGCTAACTCTCTTTTATTTCATGCTCTTTTATTTCATGCTAGTAGTGTAATGAGTGATGCTTGTATTAGCTTGTTCTTGATGCAATATTTTGAATGTGATGAACCATCCATGAGCCATGCTTTGTACCGTCTCTTGGAGCCAAGGATTGTGATGGCCAAGGATCAAAATGTGAGGCAACTATCTCGAAGAGGTTAGCATGGTTAATGGAGCATTTAGTAGTTAGTAGCCATGAGTTTTCTTTTAGCTTGATTTAGAAATCGTTTTCCAAACTCTTTTCTCATTTTTCTATTGGTGTTTTTACCATCCTTTTTAGTTCATCTTAGTTCCATTTTCTTTTCTATTCATTTTCCCAAATCACTTTCTATTTTGTTTTTACATCGCCGTTTTCATCGCTCTCCGCACCTACCACATTCTGGATTTCCTTTTCCTTTTCTTTTCACTTTCTTTTTCATTCTTTCAACAAAGAAGAATTGTTAACATACAACATGAATAGAAACTGTCAATGCTTCTATCGTCTCCCTTCCCTGTGGATACGACCCGTTGAGCCAATGCTATAACGGAAGTATCGAGGGTACATTAGCACATTCGAGCTTTTACATCTGATTTCACATAAAACACACTTTTGAGTGCTAGTTCCGCCCCGATCAATTTTTTGCGCCGTTGCCGGGGAAGGGAATGATTTTGATTTCACGTTTTTGTTAACATTGTCTTCTCTGTTTTGGTGTGCAGGGCAATATTTACATGTGCTTAACATTGCAGAATAAACCCTAGCTTTGCATCTCCCTGCTCTAGAAAGCAGGGCCCCAGATTCTGAAACAAAGCCGCGCAACCGCGACATTTGCCGCTCAAACGCGGCAGTTTTGTGAAAATTGTATATCGTGTTGTTCTGGGATGTGTAAATTGTAATAGCTAGTGGATTTGTACTGCTATCTTTCTTGCTTTAATTGCCTACACACCATAATAAAATAAAGAACTAAAATACGGAATTTGGACGCTTTTAAAACGGTTTAGACATTTGCATTTAGGCACGTGTCAATTCAATTCCAATATACTGTATTTTGTTCTGTTGTTGTGATCTGGATGGAGATGTACATATGGCATTGCATATAGCATAGGACAAACACGTGGGTGATTTATCGCTTTGTGTTATACTATTGTCTATATTGCACACTTGCACAAATTGAACTTAAGGGCAAAACCCATACAAGATAAGGTGGGGATTTAATTACCCTTCCTTAGCCCAAAAATCATCTCCCCACTCACACAAACCAAGCCCTAATAAAATTTGAATAGACGTTGGCCCCTAGGGACATCTACATCTAGGTCTAGGTCAACCCTCCTATTGGCTTGGTTTTGATTTTTCTTTTCTTTTTGTTTGTTGTTTGTTTTTTTTCTTTTTGTTTGTGATTTTTTTGTGTGAAATGGCATTCAACAATAACAATTCTTTCAATCCGAACATGAATTCATATTTCACACCGACTCCATTCTATTCGGATAATTCCAACCCGGCGTTTTACAATATGCACCAACTAAGTACACCGGGTTGGCCTTATCCGAATCAATACAACCCATACCCACATTCTTATAACTATAATTTTCAAAATAATTTCAACTCTTCACAGAGTCAATGGGGATTCAAGTCCCCCGAGCCAAATTTTCAACCTCCTTGTGCCCCACGTCCATGTTGTCCATCATTTTCACCTTATCCACAATATTCATTCCCCGAATGTGCTTCCTATACTCTTTTTTCTGAACCACCAATTGAAGAAAAATCTGAGTTACTAAAGAGTTTAGAAGCCAATCTACAAAGGGCCGAGCAACAACTTCAGAAAACATTGGCCTCTCCAATTCCACAGTATTTTCAAGAGTCTTACTCAATTTCACCCCCTCACAATGAACAACCATCTGCCTTGGAAATGAGTAAGGAACTTTTATGTGAGTCCAAACAACAATCACAAAATCTGATGGACTCACAATTTCACCACCAATTCCAAAACAACACTGCATCTCTGCAACAAAACGATGAACCAATCAGCCAGAAAAAGATGCTTGAAATCATGACTCAGGCTCAAAATGATCGTAACCGTGACATAGATTTGATGATCCAAACTCTTCATTCTCATCCTATTTCTAATGTCACTAACTATTCTGTCCGAGCCAAAGAGTCATGTTGTTTTGGAAATCAAGATTCAATTTCAGCACACCCACCTGAACTTGTCCAAACTTCAGATCCCATTAACATTTTGGCAAGTTATCCTTTTCCTGAAATTGAACTTGAGCATGAATATGATCCTGAACTTCCACTTGATGATTCAATTCTACTTCCTGATTCAATTATGACTCCGGTGTCTTCACCTGATTTCACTCCTTTTCCCGAGTCAGTATTGGATCCAGTGCCAGTTCATTGTGAAATTGAATCACCAATCTCTTATGATGATCATATTGAACTTGACCAATTTCATACTTTTGAAAGTCCATTTGATAAATTGGTAAGTTCTCATTTTTGTGGAATTGAACTTAATGAGGAATGTGACTTGATTCTCAAGTTTGTGATCCAGTTCAAATTCTGAATCACTATTGACTCCTGTTTTGTTACCCAATTTGAGCAAAATTTTAGAGTCAGTTTTGATTCCCATACCTGTCATTCCTGAACTTGAATCACCAATCTTTGATAGTCACATTCCATCATGGGAAAATGAATGTGGACTTGAGCTTCATCTTCTTGATTTGGACCCTCTTCCAGAACCGATCTCGACTCCCGAACCTTTACTTGACTTGAGTCATTTTTCTGAGTCGATATGAGTTCCTATATTTCCTGAGTCCAAATCAATCATTCCATTCTGGGACAAGGGTGTTGATAAATTTCACTCCGAAATTATTTTGAAAATTTGGAAATTAGATGGGGTAAAACTGTTAATAAAAATCATTCATATATACATCATTCTTGTGGGTTGTATTCTTGAGATTTCTGGTGGGTTCCTCCGGACTCCACGCAAGAGTGATTGGGCCGCCTTTCATGGACCAATCAGACCACCACCGGAACCACCACCTTGAGGTGATTTTTCCTTCCCTCTCTATTTGTTTCATGCATACATACATCACGATGCATTGAGGACAATGCATGAGATAAGTGTGGGGGAGGGTTTACTAACTTAGAGTTTTTAGATTTTCTTTCTTTTACACTTCTTTTAGAAATCTTCCCTTTTGTATAGGAATTTTCTCTTTCTTTAAAAACTTTTTGAAATAAGAGACAAAGTTTTCATCTATTTTTAAGAAAATTAAGATGATCTTAGAAATTAAGAAAGCCTTAATTATGACATCTTAAACCTAGTTGAAATAATGGATCTTGTTTAAAATTATAGGCTAAGTAAGATAAATTGGAGAGATAATTTTATCTTAAATTTTTTGCCTTAGATCGTATGCACTTCACATTTACACAATTTTTGGGATGGAAACAAAGACCTAAAATGCCATAAAATAAAAAAAATTTGAATAAAACATCACTTATTAAGCTGGATAATTATGCCTCAAGAAGCATGATTATTCACGCCTAACGGTGGGCAAAAGAAGCAAATAATCCCCCTTAGTTTTGTGGCCTTGTTTACTTGAGTCCTTAAACCCTAGGGATGTTTTTCTCATCTGGTGCCCTAAAACCGTCTGGTTTAGGAGTCATCGGTTATAGGCTCGCTACATGGGTGAACTAGAAAGCCTAAGAAAACTAAGGGAAGAAAAAAAAAAAAATATATATATATATATATATATATATATATATATATATATATATATATATATATATAATATATATATAATACATAAATGGCTTGATGGTTGGAGTTGAAATCCCAGAAATCTTCACTTTCACAATGTGCATATTATCTAGGTTTTATGAAAGATAAAATATTCAATCCAATTTTGAATTCTTACCTTAATTGAAGACAAGATCTTGCATAGAGACTAAGTTTAAGGAAGATTGATTGGTGGTGGACTTATGACCTTAGATCACTTATATTTTTGCAAAAATATTTTGAAAACTTGTCTCTCTTTTCAAAATGCGTTTTTTAAAATACTAACATTGCCTTCTTTCTTTATGGATTTTGTGGGTGCAATCCGCTGAAAACCCTCAGGAGACAACACTCCTCCTCTAGGGTAACCTAGAGGTTTAACGGCTTGTTGCACACGCTCAGTGCAATCGCGTCACCTGCGAAAGTGGTGTAATAACCCTTGTAGTATAAGTTTTTCTTTTCTTGTTTTGCTCGGGACGAGCAAAAGAATAAGTGTGGGGGTGTGATTAGTCTACGATTATGCATTATTATATCGCATTCTCTCACAGATTTATGAATAAAATTGTCGTATAAATCGTGTTTTGGTCTTTATTGCAGGTAAATCCAAAGTTCAAGGGCAAAGGGGTAATAAGAGCCTAATTAAACCTCTTTAATGGTAATTAATCCCGCATTACTTGGAGGCCAAGCCAAGGATTATCTAGAAGATTCATTGAACCTAGCCTCCTGCACATGTCAGACGAATATTCGGGCGAAATTACCAGAAACAGCATATGCCCTGCACATTCTCGGAGCCAGAGGGAGCGACTGACAAAAACCTGGGACCCCTCTCCCTGCTATTGCCGTGGAAATGCGGCAGTAGCCGCATTTCCGCGGCAAAGCTATGGAGCCACGCGTCGATTTTCGACGCGTGGCCCCGTCTCGTCTTCTGGATTCTTCTGATGCCTATATATAGCCCTGCCTCTGGCCAAAACGTAAGCAGTCTTCGTTTTTAGGAGTAGGTGCAGATTTTAGGAGTAGTGTAGGTGAGTATTCTTCATTTCTTGTATTTTCATTTCTTTTTAGATCATTGTAGTAGGGCTGAGTGATTTCTAGAGAGAGATAGTGAGGGATTGATGTAATAGAGAGTGACACTCTATGTAAAGATGCCTCCTTTCTCTTCCAATGTAATCTCCTTCACCTTCTACATGATTTCTTGCTAGTTTTTCTTCTCATGGCAATCTAACTACTAACCACTAACCATCTAACCACTTACTTGATAATCCACATGAATCGGGTTGCCTCTACAAGGCCTTGTTCTTGCAAAAGCCATTGATGGCCAAAGATGATGGGTTCTAACATCTAACTTGCTAACTTGCTAACTTGCTAACCAAGCTAACTCTCTTTTATTTCATGCTAGTAGTGTAATGAGTGATGCTTGTATTAGCTTATTCTTGATGCAATGTTTTGAATGTGATGAACCATCCATGAGCCATGCTTTGTACCGTCTCTTGGAGCCAAGGATTGTGATGGCCAAGGATCAAAATGTGAGGCAACTATCTCGAAGAGGTTAGCATGGTTAGTGGAGCATTTAGTAGTTAGTAGCCATGAGTTTTCTTTTAGCTTGATTTAGAAATCGTTTTCCAAACTCTTTTCTCATTTTTCTATCGGTGTTTTTACCATCCTTTTTAGTTCATCTTAGTTCCATTTTCTTTTCTATTCATTTTCCCAAATCACTTTCTATTTTGTTTTTACATCGCGTTTTCATCGCTCTCCTCACCTACCACATTCTGGATTTCCTTTTCCTTTTCTTTTCACTTTCTTTTTCATTCTTTCAACAAAGAAGAATTGTTAACATACAACGTGAATAGAAACTGTCAATGCTTCTATCGCCTCCCTTCTCTGTGGATACGACCCGTTGAGCCAATGCTATAACGGAAGTATCGAGGGTACATTAGCACATTCGAGCTTTTACATCTGATTTCACATAAAACACACTTTTGAGTGCTAGTTCCGCCCCGATCAGCCAAATAGATTTCTTTTTAACTAAGAGAGTAGATAGAGGTAGTTGCATTGATTGTAAGATAGTACCGGGCGAGAATGTAGTAACCCAACTGAAATAACTTAGAGGGGGGTGAATAGGTGACTAGCTAATCTAATAGTGAATTAATGCGGAATTAAAACTATTTATGCAAATTAAAAACTATTAAGCTAAACACACCAAGTATAACACAAGAGTGTAGCCAAATTCCCGGTAATGGGCTCTGGACTAACTCCTCAAGATTCCTCTAGATAAGAGTTGAGGTGCCGCTATGACTCTCTTGGTTGAATACAAGTGTAAGCAAATAATCTCAAGCAATTATCAATTTAAGCACAAGTATATCAAGCAACTAATGAATATGAACAATAAGAGCATGCAAGATATAAAAACAAGTGAGAGATAGAGAGAGAGCAATCGCAAACACAGGAGATTTGTTTCGAGGTTCGAGCACCCTTGCTCTACGTCCCCGCCTTCAACACTATGAAGGATTTCCACTAGAATCGATCTCACCGGATCACTCAGTGCCGCAACACCTACAACGAGTTTTCACACTAGAACTCCTTGGACTCACTAGTCCCTCTCTTGTTCCCACAAGAACTACACATGAAAGCGCACTAGCTTACCGAGGCCGCATCTCTACACTGAGCTCCCACAAGAACTCGAAACAACACGAACCCGCAAGTTCGCCTTCTTAAATACAAGATTGAACACTTGGTTATCTAAACACTTTGATCACCTAAAAACACTCTCACAATAAAGATCCTCAGAGGATTGATATGGCAATGGATAGCTCAAGTGTGTGAGAAAACTAGGATTGATTTGGTGGTGAAAAACTCAAGAAATCTCTTTTACAAAACACTCTTGAAAAACACTCCTTTTGATATGGAAGTATTTGGCTCTAAAACAAGTGAAGATAAACACTTAGAAGTGTAGAAAAAACTATCTTGAAAATCCACTTGAAATCTTATAGAAAAGTCCAAGGGAACCCCAATATATAGGCTCCCAAAATATGGTCGTTGGAGGCCAACTCAGCAGGAAATCCTGCTGTCGGTCGACCGCCCAGTCGACCGGCCAACGGTCAGATTTCTGACCGTTATGCCATGGTCGATTGGCCGGTCGACTGAGGCTTGGATACAGAGAGCAGGAGCTCTCTGCCGGTCGACCGCCCGGTCGACCGGGGGCCAGATCCAGAGAGCAGAACTCTTTGGCGGTCGACCAGGTCGGTCGACCGGCCCTCCAGCCAAACAAGGTCGTGCACGTTTGTGCACGTCGGTCGAGGGTGGTCGACCGACCTCTGGCTCGGTCGGCCGTGCGGTCGACCGGCAGAAGGCCAGAACATAGGTTTTAGGGATTTAAAACTTGCTCTTTTTATCTTCAATAAAATCCCATAAATTCTTATAAATTCTACAAAAATAAGTTTATACATATACTTTGATATACAAATATGTTTGATTAAAATTCAAAACATATCACAAACATTTTAAACTATTTTTGTAATATAGAAGTTTTGCCTTAAACAAAAACCAGTATTTTTCAAAAACGATTTTTTCAAAACTTTTTCAAATACAAAAATAAGATATTCTAAACACTTTTGAAGCTTAGTGTATATGGATATGGTCCACTACACATATAAGATGGAATATCTATGTTTTTGACATAAAGCAATAAAATAAGTTTTGATAAAACACATGCATATTTTGAATCTTAAAAACCAAACCGGTATTTCCAAAACGAAAACTCTATTATAAAAACACATATAAATCTTGTGTGTGAGTGTATATGACTTGAGCAATCCACCAACTAATCTATCCTTTACATTTTATCTAAAAACAAAATCTTGACACTTACAAACATGACACAAGTTTTCTTGAAAATCTTCTCTTTGAAAGTTTTCTTCTCCTTCTTGACTTGGTCCAAACCTTGACTTGATGCAATCTTGATGCGCGAGCTCTTGAATCAACACGTGCTAGCTCCAAAATTTTGACTTTAAATTCTTTGTTGAAGCTAAACACCAACTAAGATCTTGATCAAATATCTGATACTAATTAAACGCAAGATCATTAGTACTATAACTATATGAGTTAATCATTATCAAAAATAGAGTGATGGGCCTTCGGGCCAACAATCTCCCTCTTTTTGATGACAAAACTCATGGAGTTATATATGCATGGATTAAAGTTAAGTTTCATAGAAGTTTCGCCTTAACTCATGCATAACAATAAATAAATAGATATTCAATGGAGTGTATAAAACTAAACAAATATATATACATAAACAAGGTGACAGAAACATATATAAATCAAAAATTCTTCTCCCAAAAATCTTCTCCCCCTTTTTGTATAAACATAAAATATAGAACATGCATAAACTCAATATATGAATATATAAACTCAAAATCATTCTCCCCCTTTTTGTCAATCATCAACAAAGGGGTGAAAACAAATCAACAATAAAGAGATATATATGTAATATACATTCATGAAGAGGAAGACGATAAGTTAGCTCCCCTGCATACATGCATTACATGAAAAAGGGATGACAAAACCCTAACTCACATAAAGCATAATATACAATGCATAAGTGTAGATGTTAAGCTCTCCCTACACACGTGTACCACATAAAGAAGAGATGTCAAGCTCCTCAATATAAGATATACTCAACATGAATCTATATATAGAAGAGATGTTAAGCTCCCTTGTATATAGGCAATATATATCAAAACATTTTTTTTTAAATCACTTTAAAAACAAATTTAAATTTTCTTAAATCAACAAATCAAATTTTTTTTTGAGATACCACTTGTAAGTAAACAAAATTTTAAGATATCATAAGATTTTTGATACCAATTGAAATTGAAAATTTTTGATACCAATTGAAATTGAAACATTTGTAAATTGATACCATTGAAAGTTAAATATTTTATATTTTGATACCAATTAAAATATATGATAAATTTTGATACCAAATAAAAAGGTAAAACATTTTTGATACCAATTGAAATCGAAACCAAATTGAAGTCGAAACACATTGATACCAATTGAAGTATATTGTAAATTTTGATATCAATTAAAAGGTAAATATGAAGTATATTTTGATATTAATTGAAATACCAATTGAAAATAATGCATAAGCTCATTAAAATACCAATTGAGATACCAATTGAAATCAAGATTTAAGTCAAGCTTAGCATAAACATAATTTATGCTTTAAACATGTACACAATCAAAACATATATATGTATGAAAATGAAATACCAATTGAAATTGATATTATTTGAAATTTGAAGCATACATATACAAGAAAACATATATGAGTATACAAAAGTAGAATTTCATGAAGTTCTATGTATTACTCATAACTATCCACCCTAATCATGCACATGTTAAAAAGATTTTCAATTAGAGCATACAAGGTATAGTCACCCAACCATCCGCCCTTAAAGGTAGAAGTTTTCAAAAATAGATTTGAAAATATTTGTGGATTGAAAACACTGCCAAATGAAAAATAAATAACTAGTTTAAAGTAATTTTTAAAAACTAGTTAAAAATCCTTCAAACATGAAACTAAACCATATGTATCTCATGAAACATACCAAATACACAAGGGTTGACACTCGAAATCTATAAAGCCCAAAATTTCTCATGAGAACAATGTCATGAGTAAACAAATGAAGTGTGAGTGCACAAGAATCATGTAAATAGCTTTTTTCATGAAAATGATCAATAAAGCTCAAAATAAACATGAATATCTTTTATCAAAAGCATAAAAATGTATTTTTCATTAAAATCAAACTTCAAAGATATATGTATGTTTTATCAAAACTAAAAATATGCATACATATCCTAAACACAAAAAGAGTCCATAATGGTATTTGCATGAAGGCAAGTGACTCAAGGGTATACATGTATATTTATTAGTTTTAGACAAGAATAACATATACGTGAAGAAAAATATGCATAAGAATAGGGAAAGCAAGTTAAAATGCACGAATCATCAAAACTAGGCTATACTAATACATCTAATGGGTACAAATGAGCAATTAAGTACAAACATTCAATAATCAAATGTGGCTCACTAGTTGTACGAGTATATGCACAAGTTTTAATGAAAATATACATTTAAACATGTAATCAAAACATGAAGTGCAAAACCATAAACAAACATGATTATTAAGGTAAATGTACATGTTTTAGAGTAATGATATACACAATAGCTAAACTAAAGTGAGAACACAAAATATAAATCCATATGAAAATGGGTGTATCTCAATTACTATACATGTATGTCATAAGTCTAAATAACATAACATTTAATAGCAATCATGAAGAAACATACTAAAAATTAATAATCTAAAAGCATGTAAACAAATAAGGAGTTAGAGATAATTATCAAAACTATTAGGGCACATCTCTATATCTCCAAACCATGGTGGTCCTCCCCAAAACTTTCTTGATAGTGATACATCAATTGTATGTCCATCTAGCCCTTGCATCCATCACCAAGGCACCAATTCTCTCACGTCATGTGAGAACCCACACCTATATCAAACACAAGAGGTGGAGACTTTGGTACCAATTTTCTTTTGGTCTACGGGGGTTAGCATTGTTCGGAACTCAAACATTTTTATTAGCAAAATTTATGGAATTTACCTTATCATAACAAAACTTTGCTAAATGGCCTTTGCGGCCGCAATGTGTACATTTGTACACTCTAGAATGCACATGAGAGTGAGTGTGATCATGATATGCAAAGTGTGCATATGTGTGCCGTGGGTGATGTGCATGAACATGTGGAGCTTGTTTCTTTTGAAACAAGGTTTCCAATCTATTATGATTAAATTCATAATTGCTCAAAGTTGAGCTCAAATAATCTATTCTATTTTTTAAAAATTGAATCTCATTTTTTTCAATAGTAGCATGAAAAGCATGGTGAGAATGAGAATCAACAATCTTTTTCTTTTTAGAACTATTTTCTTCTTCTTTTGAAATAATTTTTCTTTTTAAAGAGTTGTTTTCTTCCAAAGCAATTTTCTTTTCTTTTTCCACAAAATAATTTTATTTTTCAAAGAAGTATTTCCTTCGCAAAGATCATTTAATTTAGAAGTCAAGGAAATATTATCCTTTTTAAACATATCATTTTCTTTTGAAATACATGCAAATTTATTTTTAAGAGAGTCATTTTCTTTTAACAAAGAAGTGTTGTTCTTTTTCAATTTATTATTATCCTTTTTAAGCAAATCATATTTTTTAAGAAGTTGTTGACAAAATGAAGCAAGTTCATCATAAGACATGTCAACATCCTCATCAAGCTCGGATTTGGAGTTTACCTCAAGGGGGTTATCCCCTTGGACCATGTAGCACGAGTTGGAAGCATCACTTCCATCATCCGAGTCACTCCCTACATAATATTGCTTTTGTTCGCCAAGGGAGACTATAGTGTTCCATACTACAAAAGCTGAATCAAAGTTAGAAACTCTAGATAAATATTCATCATTTAGGATTGACTTTAGAGCATGGATGACTTTTGCATTAGCCTCAAGATATTTGCCATTTAAACAGTGGCAAAATAAACATGAATACCTAGGGCTTTGAGGTACATTGACATCTTAACCTTCCAAGTTTAGATGTTAAGAATATCAAACATAGAAGGTGACACGAAATCCATGTGTGTGTATAAATACTGTGATTAGCCAAAAATAAGGATCTTTAACTCTAGGTTGGTAGACCCAAATCAAGAGCATCAGGCTCTGATACCAATTGAAATCACCTAGAGAGGGGGTGAATAGGTGACTAGCTAATCTAATGGTGAATTAATACAGAATTAAAACTATTTATGCAAATTAAAAACTATTAAGCTAAACACACCTAGTATAACACAAGAGTGTAGCCGAATTCCCGATAAACGACTCTGGACTAACTCCTCAAGATTCCTCTAGATAAGAGTTGAGGTGTCGCTATGGCTTTCTTGGTTGAAGACAAGTGTGAGCAAACAATCCCAAGCAATTATCAATTTAAGCACAAGTATATCAAGCAAATAATGAATATGAACAATAAGAGCATGCAAGATATAAACACAAGTGAGAGATAGAGAGAGCAATCACAAACACGGGAGATTTATTTCGGGGTTCGAGCACCCTTGCTCTACGTCCCCGCCTTCAACACTATGAAGGATTTCCATTAGAATCGATCCCACCGGATCACTCGATGCCGCAACACCTACAATGAGTTCACACTAGAACTCTTTGGACTCACTAGTCCCTCTCTTGTTCCCGCAAGAACTACACATGCAAGCACACTAGCTTGCCGAGGCCGCACCTCTACACTGAGCTCCCACAAGAACTCGAAACAACACGAACCCGCAAGTTCGCCTTCTCAAATACAAGATTGAACACTTGGTTATCTAAACACTTTGATTACCTAAAAACACTCTCACAAAAAAGGTCCCTAGAGGATTGATATAGCAATGGATAGCTCAAGTGTGTGAGAAAACTAGGATTGATTTGGTGGTGAAAAACTCAAGAAATCTCTTTTACAAAACACTCTTGAAAAACACTCCTTTTGATATGAAAGTATTTGGCTCTAAAATAAGTGGAGATAAACACTTAGAAGTGTAGAAAAACTATCTTGAAAATCTCCTTGAAATCTTGTAGAAAACAATCCAAGGGAACCCCAATATATAGGCTCCTAAAATATAGCCGTTGGAGGCCAACTCAGCAGGAAATCCTGCTGTCGGTCGACCGCCCAGTCGACCGGACAACGGTCAGATTTCTGACCGTTGTGCCATCGGTCGACCGGCCGGTTGACCGAGGCCTGGATACAAAGAGCAGGAGCTCTTTGCCGGTCGACCGCCCCGTCGACCGGGCGCCAGATCCAGAGAGCAGAACTCTCTAGCGGTCGACCAGGTCGGTCGACCGGCCCTCCAGCCAAACAAGGTCGTGCACGTTTGTGCACGTCGGTCGACCGCCTCGGTCGGTCCATGCGGTCGACCGGCAGAAGGCCAGAACACAGGTTTTAGGGATTTAAAACTTGGTCTTTTTGTCTTCAATAAAATCTCATAAATTCTACAAAAATAAGTTTATACATATACTTTGATATACAAACATGTTTGATTAAAATTCAAAATATATCACAAACATTTTGAACTATTTTTGTAATATAGAAGTTTTGCCTTAAACAAAAACCAATATTTTTCAAAAACGATTTTTTCAAAACTTTTTCAAATACAAAAACAAGATATTCTAAACACTTTGAAGCTTAGTGTATATGGATATGATCTACTACACATATATGATGGAATATCTATGTTTTTGACATAAAGCACTAAAATAAGTTTTGATAAAACACATGCATATTTTGAATCTTAAAAACCAAATCGGTATTTTCTAAAACGAAAACTCTATTATGAAAACATATATAAATCTTGTGTGTGAGTGTATATGAACTTGAGCAATCCATCAACTAATCTATCCTTTACATTTTATCTAAAAACAAATTCTTGACACTTACAAACATGACACAAATCTTCTTGGAAATCTTCTCTTTGAAAGTCTTCTTCTCCTTCTTGACTTGGTCCAAACCTACTTGATGCAACTTGATGCGCGAGCCCTTAAATCAACACATGCTAGCTCCAAAATTTTGACTTTAAATCCTTTGTTGAAGCTAAACACCAACTAAGTTCTTGATCAAATTCAAGATCATTAGTACTATAACTACATGATTTAATCATCATCAAAACTAGAGTGATGGGCCTTCGGGCCAACACCAACATAGGCTCTTAGTTTTAAATGTTCAGATTAGAGGAAGATTTAGAAAGATTAAACGAAAATTAGATCCCAAGATTAAGTGGTGGCGACTAAAAGAAGATAACCAAGGAGTCTTTGTAAATTGAGTGGTACATAAAGTAGATTGGAAAGCCCAAGATGATCTCAATACAACATGAATTCCCTTTCAGCTTCATTTACTCCCGTCTAATGAGTAATCTCCAAAGATAAACCCTCAACCGGTATCACTGTTATAACAGTGGAAGAAGTGGCAGAAACACAGGTCGGAGATGGATGAGAAATTGCTGGCAACCGAGGGGGAGTCTTCATCGACACCAATACACTGGTGTAACACCCCGCTCCCGGAATACGTACTTAGTTGCGTATTCAGATTTTCGATTATATTTTTCGATTTACTTCCTGAATTTGACCGATTTTAATTTTAAATATCATTTTCCAATATTATATATTTTCTATGATTTTCTGGAATTTTCTTGGATTAAGAGGAATTTCTTCAAAACCGGTGTCGACCAGAGTCGCTGATCGATTCCCGGATTTTTAATTTGCAAACAGCTTGGAATTTCTAGATGGTCCTTGAGACATTTTCTCTTAAAATCACATTTCTTACCTAAATACTTTTTCTGAGAATTTTATGATTTTATGAAAATTCCACCGGAGTCGGTAGCTAACTGATTCCGGGATTTTTAGTTTTAAAACTATAAAGTATTTCTTAAAACGGATTTCACTATGAGTCTTAAAATATTATTCTTGATTTTTGGTAAATTTTACGAGTCGATCCGAAATACTTGAATTTCGGACGATTTCGGTATTTTTCGAAATGTTTTCCGTATCCTCGACTTAAACCCGGGAATCTGTATTTCCAATATTTTCATTTTTTTCTAGTCAAAGAGAATATCTTCTCTTTATCAATTTCTTTTCCTTTTTCCTTTTTCTTATTTCTCTTCCTTCCTCCACAAGCCACAAGCTTTTCCAATTTTCCAAAATTCTAATCTTTTCCAAAATTCCAACTTCCACACACTTCCACCAACTTCTACCATTAATGCCCCTCCTTCTCTCTCTCTCTCTTCCATGGCCGGCCAAGTGGCCAAAAGAGGGACACCTCATCCACTCCCATTTGTAAAAACCCCCCTCTCTTCTATCTTATTTGCATCTCCTTTACAAATCCAAACCCTATTTAAACATTTCCTTTACATTCTATTTCCTTTTTCTTCACTTCAACAAAGAGTTAGCCATCACCACTTTCTCCTTCACCTCAACTTCAACCACCAACTCTCAAAGCATCACCAAGGTTTCCATCTCCACTTCAACCAACAACTTTGGATTTGGGGATCGTGTCTTTCTTCATCAACTATATCGCCGTGGATCAAATTCGTCGACCACGACCTTTCCGAACTCGTAAAGCTTCACTTAAACCATTCGAAGTGAGTATTTTTACTCACCAAGACTCATACAATTCTTAGTATGTTTATGTTTCCATATCTTGTATAATTGTGTCTTCAAAATCATGTTTTTTAATCATCAAACACAACCAGCAAATTCTGTTCTGTACCCTGTTTTCAGACCTCGATTAGTCGACTTGACCTAGGAGCTAGTCGACTTGAAACCCTTAGTTGAAACGCAACCTTTTCTAGAACACAGTTTTAGTCGACTATAGATCACTATTAGTCGACTATAGATCACTGTTAGTCGACTATACATTCTACCCTAGTCGACTAACATTTCCTGAATCAGAAACCCAACTCTATGGAAAACAGATTTAGTCGACTTAGAGTATCTGTTAGTCGACTTGAGATGTCTGTTAGTCGACTGCCCGTTCCACCTTAGTCGACTAACTTTTCCTGAATCAGAATTCCAAGTCTCTGGAACCCAGTTTTAGTCGACTAGACTAGACTATTAGTCGACTAGAGACCACTATTAGTCGACTACCCCATTTTCCTAGTCGACTACCCCTCTATTAGTCGACTACTCCTTCCACCTAGTCGACTATCTTTGGCTGTTTGTTATAGATAATTACCTTCTTAAATTTGGATCTTATGCTTACTTTATATGTTTGTATATTGTACTTAGTGATTTGTTACTAGATGTATATCACCACTGTCATGCTATCTCTTTACACCAAGCATGATACACCTGTTTCTTATAATTATCACGATAACGGGAATGTAGTACCTGATTACTTGTTATGATTCCAGTTATGATTCTTGTTATGTATTCCAGTTATAATCTTACTCATTCCCGAAATCTGATAATTATGTTAATAAACTATAAAAAGGACAACTTGTATGGGAATGGGAGGAAGTGATGGATGCCGGAATGATACCTTGCTTATAGTAATGGAATAAAATATTGACGATTCGTGTTAGTGGGACTAAGGGCCCACAGAAGATGCGTGTTAGGGGGACTTAGGGCCTCCAAACTGGTCCCAGGTGTATGGGAACTACTATAAGAAGTGATATCAGTTCTCCATCTACTTCCGTTAACAACCCTCGACTAGCTTATATATGGATGTATGTGAGTTGGGATATATACCGAGACACATACCTAGATATATGGGTCAGACAAGTAATAATAATAAGCGGTACCTTTTGTAACTCTTGTTATGCTTGTTATGACTTCCTTTATGTACCCCTGTCATGTCATGTTACTTGTTCCTGTTATGATTCTTGTTATTCCTTTTATATGCATTCCTGTTATAACCTCTTTAGTACTCCGTTGTATATGCTTGGCTTACGATGATGTGAGATAAAGGTATATAGATGAGGGTTTCCTTATTTGGATTATTCCTTCGACGTACTAGTCCCATAAAGCCGTAGTCTAAGCTTATACTATGTCTTTCCAACTTTAACCCGTTATGCTTCCATCTCCTACTGGTTGATATTTATTATACTGTTCTAACTCTCCTATTCTTGTCGCTTTGCCATTTGGCCATAGCCTGTTCATTGTTGGGAGGTCCTGACTCCCTTGGATTTGTATGTTCAGGTTCCGAAGCTTGGATCGAAGTGGAACCATCCACAGAGGATCAAGCTTTTCTTAGTGAGCAGACAGACTAGTTCCTGTTCTTTTATGCCAAGCTTCTCTCTTTGACTCACGGGGTCTTCATCCAACTCGTGAGCCTTTTGTGTCCTTATTGTATATTGTACTTTTGGACTTGGTTGTGATAAAAGACATATGTAATGTGTAATATTTTATCATATCCTGTGATAGCTTTGTATTTGTACTTCTAAGTTGGCATATGAATGAATACCACGCTTTGTTGTACTCTGATCCTTGTTGTACTTAATGCTTAGCGTATATAAGTGGGGGCACTTTCTGACCTGCGTATATACGTCGCAGTGACGTCCCCGTATCCGTGGGATCGGGGCGTTACAGGTTGGTATCAGAGCTTAGGCTCTCCCACCTATAGTACAATCAAGAAGCAAATTCCAGTAATTTGCTATTGCCAACTACAATGTACAAAGTTATCTAGTCCTTCTAGATTCCTTCTTGAGTCCTTCTTGATTCCTTCAGTGTATCCATTATGTCCTAAAATCCTTCCATTTTTCAGCTCTTTCCAGTCATCTTTCACCAACTAGGTATGGATAGAAGATCGGGTCGTAACAACTCTGGGCAAGCATCGAATGGAACCGCGGGAGAGAATGTCGATATTCTGAGGATTATCCAGACAATGATGGAGAACCAGCAACAACAGACAGAACTCCTCCGGCGAGAGTTAGCGGCTCCTAAGGGACAGAGGCCGGGAAACATATCAGATTTCAGACGACTGCAGCCAGCCATATTCACGGGTGAAGAGAAACCCCTGGATGCTGAGCAATGGCTGACGGACACCACAGATCTGTTGAATGCAGCCCGAGTTCCAAAGGAAAATCAAGTGGAGGTTGCCAAGATTCAATTGAAGGATATAGCAAGAACTTGGTGGCTAGCTGAGGAAGCCAGATTGGAGAAACCTGTCACTTGGGACACATTCTCCAAGAGCTTCTATAGTAGATTCTTCCCTACCACAGCTCAGAAGGACATGGAAGAGCAGTTCATCAGACTTCAGCAAGGGAATCGGTCCGTGGATGAGTATGCCGCGGAATTTCTCAGACTTAGCCGCTTTGCTCCATACATGGTGACTGATGAGGAGAAGCGGGCAAGTAGATTCCAACAGGGCTTACACATGGACATCCAAGTATTCTTAATGCCCCAGCAGCTAAAGACTTATTCTGAAGTCCTCACCATAGCTCGAGAAGTGGAGCGTGGATTGGAGAAGAAGAAATTGACCTTGATAAGGAACCAGGCCATGAAGAGGCCTTTTCAGTTGATGGATGAGGAAGATGCAGTTAGGGCAACCCATGACCCGATGATGAAGCGACCATTCCGACCTCCTCTTCCTCAGATCATATGCAATTTCTGCCACAGACCCGGACATTATAAGAGAGATTGTCGAATGGCCAATGGACAATGTTTGGCATGTGGGACAGGGAGACATACGGTAAAGGATTGCCCATTCCGAAGGGTAGGGAATATTGCACCAGTTAGACCAGCACCTCCAGCCCCTGCACTTCCAGCCCCAGCACTTCCAGCTCCCCCACTGAGGAGGAACCCAGAACCTGTGGACCGTAGAGCTCCATTTTCACCCCAACAGTATGACAATCCACAGAGAGGAGCAAGACCCAGAGCAGATTACGGCAGAGGCCAAGTTCACATCATGGCGGCGGAGGCATCAGATGATGCAGCAGAATGTGCAGACCTGTATCCAGATCAGGAACCTCAAGGATATCATGGTAACTACTACCCCGGATCTTGTATTTGAGTTGGTTATCCTTCTAAATATTTCCCTTATCATTCTCTCATTGTTCATCCTAGTCCTTCCTTGAAAAGTCACCTAGAGGGGGGGTGAATAGGTGACAATGCTAATCTATAAACTAAATGCGGAATTTAAAAACTTAAAGCAAATACACTCAAGTGTGATCAACAAGTGATGCACACACAACCAAGCCAAGCAATATGAATGTGCAAACTAAGTAGAAATGCAAGGCACAAAGTAAAGAGAGAGAGATAAAGAGCCAATAGATCAAACGCAAACACAAGGATATGTTATCGAGGTTCGAGCACCCAGCTCTACATCCCCGCCTTCGACACACGAAGGATTTCCACTAGCTCGTCCACTTAGGACCCTTTACAAAGAGTACCCAACTCCTCTCTTTACAACCTCCTCCTTGAGGCACAAATCCAAGTCAACCAACACAACCTCCTCCTTGAGGCAAACTCCAACAATCACAACCTCCTCCTTGAGGCTAAAATATCAAACCAATACAACAAACTCCCAATCACCAACCAATACAAGATCACCTCTCAACTAGAGGGATACAACCCAAAGCACAAAGCTAAGAAAGGATTGGGTTACAACTTGGTGGTCACAACAACAACCACAAACAATTTCTTCTTCCCACACAAATATCCTATAGATATAGATAGTAGATTTTTGCTCAAGTGTGGAAAAATCAAGGGATTTGAAACCAGCAATACAAAGAAAAACCTTTGGGAATAAGTGAAACCAATATAGAGAAGTTCAATTCAAAAAGCTTTTCCCAAAACCCTTTCTTTGATTTTTCAAACCCTAAATCAAAACTCAAAAAGATTGTTCAAATGGATTCAAAAACCTATTTTGAATGCTGTAAAAACACCTGAGAGAGTGGAAAAATTCGCACAAAAATTCTTAGAGAAAACCTCTTTCAAATGGGCTATTTATAGGCAATTTCAGAAAATAGCCGTTTAACAAAACATTGCCAGTTTTAACCTGCCGGTCGACCGGTCCGGTCGACCGCCCAACGTTCGAATTTTCGAACGTTACAGCTGCCGGTCGACCGCCTCGGTCGACCGAAATTTCCAGAGAGCAAACAGCTCTCCGTCGGTCGACCGCTTCGGTCGACCGGCCCATTGGGCTGCAGACGTGCACAGGTCTGTGCACGTCGGTCGACCGAACCGGTCGACCGGCCTTGGTGCGGTCGACCGCTTCGGTCGACCGACCAGGCCTGTCAGCCTATAAATGGGTCAGAAAAACAGTGGTAAAAAATATTCCAATAAATCCTACAAAATCTCTAAAATTCCACAAAATAGTTTTATCATTTTATATTGAAATACAAACTTGTGTTAAAAATCCTAACACAAATTTCAAACATATTTGACTATTTTTGTGTCATAGAAATTTTGCCAAAAACCAAAAACCGTATTTTCTAAAACCTTGTATTTTGAATAGAAAATACACATTGTCTAAAACTCATTCATGATACAAAAATATGATATTTAAACACTTTGAAGCAAGTTGTATATGAATAGAAGTTCAATATACAAGAAACATATAGATATCATGATTTTTGTCATTAAGTCCAAAATAATGTTTTGATAAAAATACCAAAACATAAAACACATGAAATAGAATATCAAACTAAGTTTGTTTAAGCAATAGAAGCATGCATGTATATAGAACAAATCATATATACACTAAACCATGTAAACTTGTTTTGATATAAAATCTATTCATGAAAACCAAGATCGGTTAAACCAAAAACCGAAAACCAATATTCAAAACGTGAAACAAGTGTGTTGTGAACTTGAGCTTATCATAATATACTAATCTTTACAATTAAGATCTAAACCCAAACTAAAACTATGGATACCTAAGTCTTCTTGTAGAGCGCAATCTCCAAGTCGACTCGATCCAAAAACTTGATTCGCCGAGCTTGACTCCAATGAGTGCTAGATGTCATCTTTGATGCTTAAGCTCTTGAATCAACATGTGCAAGCTTCCAAATCATCTTGTTGAAGCTAAACACCAACTAATATCTTGATTAATGATCTGAGACTGAAACACAAGATTATTAGTACACATAACTACATGAGTTAGTCATCATCAAAACTAGAGTGGAAAGCCTTTGGGCCAACAATCTCCCCCTTTTTGATGATGACAAAACTCATGGAGTTATATATGCATGGATTAAAGTAAAGCTTCAAGAAGCTCCCCCTTAACTCATGCATCACAATAAAAAATATATAAGATATGCAATGAATGTTCTCAAACACATAATAAACATACCAAAACAAAACAAAACATATTATTATTATTGCTCTTGATACCAATAATCAAACCAATAATCAATACCAATGAAAACTAACAAAACCATATGAACCAACAAAACCATATGCATAAATCAACCATGCATATAAACTACAAATTCCTCTCCCCCTTTTTGTCACTCATCAACAAAGGGGTAAAAACAAATTTTTGATACCAATTAAATACCAATTAAACTAAAAACATGCATTATATACCAATTGAAAATTAAACAAGACAAACATTATTGCTAAATCTCTTGATACCAAAAACAAATCAAACATAGCAAAAGCTTTTTAAATGTACCAAACAAGCAACCAAACTCTTGATATCCAATTGAAACAATATCAATAACTAATGCATAAATCAAATCATGCATATAATGAAAAACTCATTACTATACCAATAAAGTGATACCAATTGAAATTATCAATAATTGAGGAATGCCAATACCAAAATTATACAAGGCATTGAAACAAGAATTTTATATCAAAATGAAAACATGCAATGTAAACTATAAAACAAATTGATACAAATTTAAGTAAACCAATAGCTTCTAGATACCAATTGAAAAAAAATTTAACACAAATGGCTTCTAGATACCAATTGAAGAAATTTTTAACACAAATGGCTTCTAGATACCAATTGAAGAAATTTTTAACACAAATGGCTTCTAGATACCAATTACACAACAATGTAAATTTTTCAATCATTTTTCATCATAAAGTTAGGGAGTGGAAAGCAAAACAAATACTAATTGAAATACAAAATACGAATTTTCTCCCCCTTTATGAAATACCAAAGAAACTTATGCATAGGCTTGAAATAAGATACCAATTGAAGATTAACTTAACTGAAACATGATATACATTGAAAACTCAAGCTTAACATAGTCAAAATTTGTGCTCTAAAACATAGGAATGTAGTAGGCACAAAAGAATCATCTATATAAGTATGCAAGAAATAGATACCAATTGAAATTGATACTATATGAAGTGCAAGCATACATATATGAAACAAAGACATATGAGTATACATAAAGAAGTCATGTTGATACCAATTGAAAGAACTCAATGATACCATTGAAATAACAAAAGTAAGGTCAAGTGTATAACTCATATCAACTACCACCCACCAAGATAAGTCTTAAATGATTTTCAAGAAGAAACATACTTGATCATGGTCTCCCATCCAACCGCCCATAGATGGTAGGGGTTTTCAAAAATAGATTTGAACAATATAGTATGTTTGAAAATCACTACCTCATGAAGAATATCACAACTAGTTATGTAAGTCAACTAGTACGAAATCCTTCAATATAAAATAAATAGATTTTTCATAAAACATGAAAATCACAAGATCACTAAACACTCAAAAACCATCCATATGGTTATTACACTAAACACTATGTATAATACCAAAGTGTAGCCGAATTCCCCGTGAAGGGCTCTGGACTAACCCCTCTAGATTCCCCGTAAAAAGGGTTGAGGTGCCGCGTTGGCTCTCTTGGTTAAATACAAGTGTTAGCTAATAATCCCAATTAATATATGTACTCATGAAAACTAAATCATGATACCAATTTGAAGTCTAAATTATGGGAAAACATCAAGTAAGTTGAGTGTACAAGTGTTGTGAAAAACATATCATCATGAAAATTGACAATTAAGCTCAATATAAAAATCATCAAGATATGAAACATAAATGAATCATGAAAATCCATGAAAGTTCATCTAGGATGTGAAATCAACTTAAAAACAAGAACTTTATCTTAAATGGGAAATCACATAGAAACATGAAATTCATTCAAATGATTTAAGCTTCAAGGCATATGTATGTTATGTACAAACTAAGGTATACATACATATCCCAAACAAGAGGAGTCCATAAAAGTATATGCATGAACGCACATGGCTCAAGGATGTATATGTATAAATGATAGTTTGGACAAAAATAGATATATACATGAAGTCAATCAAAAATGTGAATACAAGTCAAATTCATGAATCATCAAAACTAGACTATACTAATACATCAAATGAATACAAATGAGCATTCAAGCACAAACATATATAAAGGAGTATTTGTAGCTCATTAGTTGCACAAGTATAAATTTTAGTCTTAATGAAAACAATCATTCAAGCATGTAGTCAATACATGAAGCATAAAAACAAGTCAAAGATCAACATGAAAAATACAATCATGATAATCAAAACATGGTGTATAAAACCAATCATAAAAATCCATATGATCAATATGATAAAGACATGTGCAATAGATCTATGATTAACATGATAGCTAAAACATAAAGAGAACACAAAATATGGGTCCATATTAAACATGGGTGTCTCAATCACTAATCATGTAAAGCATAATTCTAATAAACATGGTAATCATCATACTAATCATGTAACTATAAACATGCTATAAATGAATGAACATGAAAGCATGCAAGTATATAAATAGGAGTTAGAGAGTGATACCAAAATCGATGAAGGTGCATCTCTAGATCTCCAAACCACGGTGGTCCTCCCACCAAATCTCCTTGAGAGTGAAGCATCCAAATGGTTCTCATTTTAGCTTAGAACGCATCCACCTCAAGGCACCAATACTCTCACGTGATGCGAGAGCCTCCACCTACATCAAACATCAAAGTGGTGGATCTTGGTACCCATTTTCTTGTGGGTCCACGGGGTTAGTATCTTTTCTAACCCAAACAAGATTAGTTGCTAAATTTTTAACATGTAGAGATCATAACAAAATCTAGCAAGATGGCCTTTTCGACCACAATGTGTACATGTGTATACGTGAGCATACATATGATGATGGTGATCATGTAAAGCATGTGTATGCATAGATGGGTGTGCATGCAAGGTTGGAACTTGTTTCTTGCGAACCAAGGATTCCAATCGTGAGTGATTTGTGACACAATGGCTCAAAGTGGAGCCCAAACATTCAACACTTTTCTTCAAATTATTAATATCATTTTCTATGCTAGAAGATAAAGTGGAGCATGCAATAGGTGTGCTAGAAGTAGAAGCAATGCTATCATGACAAACATGCATATCAATCTCATTTTGCAAAGATTTATTTTTAATCAAAACCAAATCCAATTCTTTTGAAATAGAATCAATTTTATTTTTCAATGTAAGATTTTCTTTGAAAACAAGATCCAATCTAGAAGACAAAACTTCATTGTGTTCTACAATATCATCAAGATCATTTTTGTTTTTCAAAACTTCAATCTCTTTTAGTGCAAGTTCAAGTTGAGATTGTAGTGAGTCACGTTCACTAGTGATCTCTTCTTTCTCTTGCAAAATCACTTCAAAATTAGAACATAAATCCTTTAATTCATTTTTCAAAACAAGATTGTCCTCTTTCAAAAGTTTGTGTTTTTCCAAGAATTTTTCAAGTTTAGAAGTAAGTTCCTTATTTAAATTTTGAACTTCAAAACATCCATGGCAATAAGAATTAGAACTATCATCAAGTGGGGAATCCGAATGTACCTCATGTGAGTCATTCCCATATGCCATAAAGCCACGCTCTTCGGAAGCTTCTCTCTTAGATCTCCTTATCTTGTTGATAATCACGGGTAGCTCCGGAGATGACAATATGCTCCAAACTGCAAAAGCCGAATCATATTTAGCCAAAATAGGAAAAAGATGTTCATTTAAAGATGCTAGAAGTGTCCTAAGGGCTAATGCATTTGCCTTCTTATGCTTGCTACTATTAGGGAGGGTTTCTATAGTGATGGATTGATAAACTAGATGTCCTAATCCTTTTAGATGTCTAATCATATCTACCTTCCATGCATCAAGTCTAAAATGGTCAAACATAGGAGGACTAGCCATGAGTCAAACTAGAATGAGTGCAAAATGAAATGCAAATGAAGATTAGCAAACCAAGATCTTTTACTCCTAGGTTGTTAAACCAAAATATCAGGAGCGCTAGCTCTGATACCAATTGAAAAGTCACCTAGAGGGGGGGTGAATAGGTGACAATGCTAATCTATAAACTAAATGCGGAATTTAAAAACTTAAAGCAAATACACTCAAGTGTGATCAACAAGTGATGCACACACAACCAAGCCAAGCAATATGAATGTGCAAACTAAGTAGAAATGCAAGGCACAAAGTAAAGAGAGAGAGATAGAGAGCCAATAGATCAAACGCAAACACAAGGATATGTTATCGAGGTTCGAGCACCCAGCTCTACATCCCCGCCTTCGACACACGAAGGATTTCCACTAGCTCGTCCACCTAGGACCCTTTACAAAGAGTACCAACTCCTCTCTTTACAACCTCCTCCTTGAGGCACAAATCCAAGTCAACCAACACAACCTCCTCCTTGAGGCAAACTCCAACAATCACAACCTCCTCCTTGAGGCTAAAATATCAAACCAATACAACAAACTCCCAATCACCAACCAATACAAGGATCACCTCTCAACTAGAGGGATACAACCCAAGCACAAAGCTAAGAAAGGATTGGGTTACAACTTGGTGGTCACAACAACAACCACAAACAATTTCTTCTTCCCACACAAATATCCTATAGATATAGATAGTAGATTTTTGCTCAAGTGTGGAAAAATCAAGGGATTTGAAACCAGCAATACAAAGAAAAACCTTTGGGAATAAGTGAAACAATATAGAGAAGTTCAATTCAAAAAGCTTTTCCCAAAACCCTTTTCTTTGATTTTTCAAACCCTAAATCAAAACTCAAAAAGATTGTTCAAATGGATTCAAAAACCTATTTTGAATGCTGTAAAAACACCTGAGAGAGTGGAAAAATTCGCACAAAAATTCTTAGAGAAAACCTCTTTCAAATGGGCTATTTATAGGCAATTTCAGAAAATAGCCGTTTAACAAAACATTGCCAGTTTTACCCTGCCGGTCGACCGGTCCGGTCGACCGCCCAACGTTCGAATTTTCGAACGTTACAGCTGCCGGTCGACCGCCTCGGTCGACCGAAATTCCAGAGAGCAAACAGCTCTCCGTCGGTCGACCGCTTCGGTCGACCGGCCCATTGGGCTGCAGACGTGCACAGGTCTGTGCACGTCGGTCGACCGAACCGGTCGACCGGCCCTTGGTGCGGTCGACCGCTTCGGTCGACCGACCAGGCCTGTCAGCCTATAAATGGGTCAGAAAAACAGTGGTAAAAAATATTCCAATAAATCCTACAAAATCTCTAAAATTCCACAAAAATAGTTTATCATTTTATATTGAAATACAAACTTGTGTTAAAATCCTAACACAAATTTCAAACATATTTGACTATTTTTGTGTCATAGAAATTTTGCCAAAAACCAAAAACCGTATTTTCTAAAACCTTGTATTTTGAATAGAAAATACACATTGTCTAAAACTCATTCATGATACAAAAATATGATATTTAAACACTTTGAAGCAAGTTGTATATGAATAGAAGTTCAATATACAAGAACATATAGATATCATGATTTTTGTCATTAAGTCCAAAATAATGTTTTGATAAAAATACCAAAACATAAAACACATGAAATAGAATATCAAACTAAGTTTGTTTAAGCAATAGAAGCATGCATGTATATAGAACAAATCATATATACACTAAACCATGTAAACTTGTTTTGATATAAATCTATTCATGAAAACCAAGATCGTTTAAACCAAAAACCGAAACCAATATTCAAAACGTGAAACAAGTGTGTTGTGAACTTGAGCTTATCATACTATACTAATCTTTACAATTAAGATCTAAACCCAAACTAAAACTATGGATACCTAAGTCTTCTTGTAGAGCGCAATCTCCAAGTCGACTCGATCCAAAAACTTGATTCGCCGAGCTTGACTCCAATGAGTGCTAGATGTCATCTTTGATGCTTAAGCTCTTGAATCAACATGTGCAAGCTTCCAAATCATCTTGTTGAAGCTAAACACCAACTAATATCTTGATTAATGATCTGAGACTGAAACACAAGATTATTAGTACACATAACTACATGAGTTAGTCATCATCAAAACTAGAGTGGAAAGCCTTTGGGCCAACATTCCTGTGTTCATCTTAACCCTGTTTTGGTTTTTCGTAGCTTTTGATTCCACCCTTGTCCCTCTTTGTGTTCAATTTACCCCTTAACGAAATTGCGAGGACGCAATTTTTTGTAAGGTGGATGGATTGTAACACCCCGCTCCCGGAATACGTACTTAGTTGCGTATTCAGATTTTCGATCATATTTTTCGATTTACTTCCTGAATTTGACCGATTTTAATTTTAAATATCATTTTCCAATATTATATATTTTCTATGATTTTCTGGAATTTTCTTGGATTAAGAGAATTTCTTCAAACCGGTGTCGACCAGAGTCGCTGATCGATTCCCGGATTTTTAATTTGCAAACAGCTTGGAATTTCTAGATGGTCCTTGAGACATTTTCTCTTAAAATCACATTTCTTACCTAAATACTTTTTCTGGGAATTTATGATTTTATGAAAATTCCACCGGAGTCGGTAGCTAACTGATTCCGGGATTTTTAGTTTTAAACTATAAAGTATTTCTTAAAACGGATTTCACTATGAGTCTTAAAATATTATTCTTGATTTTTGGTAAATTTTACGAGTCGATCCGAAATACTTGAATTTCGGACGATTTCGGTATTTTCCGAAATGTTTTCCGTATCCTCGACTTAAACCCGGGAATCTGTATTTCCAATATTTTCATTTTTTTCTAGTCAAAGAGAATATCTTCTCTTTATCAATTTCTTTTCCTTTTTCCTTTTTCCTTATTTCTCTTCCTTCCTCCACAAGCCACAAGCTTTTCCAATTTTCCAAAATTCCAATCTTTTCCAAAATTCCAACTTCCACACACTTCCACCAACTTCTACCATTAATGCCCCTCCTTCTCTCTCTCTCTCTTCCATGGCCGGCCAAGTGGCCAAAAGAGGGACACCTCATCCCTCCCATTTGCAAAACCCCCCTCTCTTCTATCTTATTTGCATCTCCTTTACAAATCCAAACCCTATTTAAACATTTCCTTTACATTCTATTTCCTTTTTCTTCACTTCAACAAAGAGTTAGCCATCACCACTTTCTCCTTCACCTCAACTTCAACCACCAACTCTCAAAGCATCACCAAGTTTCCATCTCCACTTCAACCAACAACTTTGGATTTGGGGATCGTGTCTTTCTTCATCAACTATATCGCCGTGGATCAAATTCGTCGACCACGACCTTTCCGAACTCGTAAAGCTTCACTTAAACCATTCGAAGTGAGTATTTTTACTCACCAAGACTCATACAATTCTTAGTATGTTTATGTTTCCATATCTTGTATAATTGTGTCTTCAAAATCATGTTTTTAATCATCAAACACAACCAGCAAATTCTGTTCTGTACCCTGTTTTCAGACCTCGATAGTCGACTTGACCTAGGAGCTAGTCGACTTGAAACCCTTAGTTGAAACGCAACCTTTTCTAGAACACAGTTTTAGTCGACTATAGATCACTATTAGTCGACTATAGATCAC